>JAGFNQ010001320.1:224674-262542 GCA_024364735.1 Boesenbergia rotunda | reverse complement strand
TCCTTCATGTTCACATGTGCTAGCCTCCGGTGCCAAAGTGTGGACTCTTCTTCTTTTGACATGAGACACTTAGCAAAAGCATTAGTAGCACTTTTAAATGAAACTTGATAGATATTGTCTACTCTTGCTCCTACTAGTACCGTGTCCAAAGTGTCATTTTGTCTAACTAGACATTGACTTGGGTGGAAGTCAATTGTGTAACCCGTGTCACACAATTGACTGACACTTAGGAGATTAAACTTCATCCCCTTGACTAGAAGGACATTCGAGATTCTAAGGCATTCAGATATTTGAATGTCTCCTATTCCTATGACCTTAAGGCTACTATTGTTACCAAATGATACATTACCTCTACTCTTCTTGTGAAATGTGGTAAACAATGATCTATCCCCGGTCATGTGTTTGGAGCATCCACTATCAACAAACTAAGTTGATAGATGCTCCCCCTCAATCATAACCTACACAATTCGAAAAATAGAAGTCTTAGGTACCCAAACCTTGGGACCTAAAGCATCAACTAAACATGACTTAGGCACCCATGCCTTGACAACTTTCTTTTGGGTCTTGGGTGTCCTAGATTGTCTCATGTCAGTCCTAGACATGAGAGATACAAATGAGGGTTCCTTAGGGCGGTAACCAATACCAGTCCTATTGTAGACTGCCCTTTGGGCATTGAGGATCATATCTAGGGTCTTAGAGCTATTTGAGAATTTCCCAAGAATATTCTTGAGCTTCTCAACTTCACTCTTCAATGATTGGTTTTCCTCTACTAACACTTTATCATGCATATCACTGATTTCCTCAACCTTAGAGGATTTCAAGCTTACAATCTCATGTTTCAAAGATTTAATTTCATCTTCTAGTAATTCAACATGCAAGTCATCAATGTTATCATCCCTAGAAGCTTTCAATTGATCAATTTCTAATTGCAATGCTTTAACTTTGTTCTTGGATTTCTTAAGCATACTAGTTAAACATGCAATTGCTCTATAGCATTTTTCAAGCTCGGGAGAAGTTACCTCTTCATCATCCGAAGATGATGAAGTCGTGTTTGCGGAGCTTGAAGATTCACCACTGCTCTTCTCTCCAAGAGCCATGAGAGCCACTTGCCTTGTGCTCTTCTCCTCCTTTTCATCGTCGGATGAACTAGAAGATGACTCATCCCAAGAAGCCTTCAAAGCTTTCTTCTTCTTCTTGGATCTCTCTTCTTTCCTTTTGGATTTCTCCTCCTTCTTCTTAAGCTTAGGACACTCATTCTTAAAATGCCCTTTCCTGCCACACTCAAAGCACGATGCAGTATTCTTATCAAGTTTGGATTCACTAGTGTTACCTCTACTTCTGAAACGTCGGTCTCTTTGCATCATCCTCCTCACAAAGTTGGCCATTTCAGATGAAGAAGAGCCGCTGCCATCTTCCTCGGAATTGGATTCAGATTCGGAAGAGGATGAGGATGATGAGACCTCCTTCTCCTTCTTCTTCTCCTTCTTCTTCTTAGTGACTCGATCCCCTGCAACTAAGGCAATCCCCTTCTCCTTGGGGCCTTTGTTAGCCATCTCATGCAATTCCATCTCACAAAATAAATCATCTAATTTCACAATAGATAAATCCTTGGATACTTTGTAGGCATCCACCATGGATGACCACAAAGCATTCCTTGGAAATGCTTTCAAGACGTACCTCACAAGGTCGCGATTCTCGACCTTTTCATCAATTGAATGAAGTCCATTAAGGACTTCCTTGAACCGGCTATGAAGCTCACTTACCGACTCATTCTCCTTCATGGAGAGATTTTGGAGTTGATTGAGGAACAAGTCCCTCTTGGCAATTCTAGAGTCTCGGGTGCCTTCATGGAGCTCTATGAGTTTGTTCCACAAGTCTTTTGCACTTGTGAAAGGACCAACCTTGATGAGTTGGTCTTTGTTCATGCCACATTGTAGAGTGACAACTGCCTTTGCGTCAGCTTCACTCTTCCTTGTTTGTTCGGCAGTCCACCTCCATGACTCAAGTTCTTTGCCTTCATCATCCTTAGGAGGAATGAATCCCTCCTTCACCGCGAACCACGTGTGGATATCCATCTTCAAGTAGTATTCCATCTTTGATCTCCAATATTGAAAGTCGGCGCCATCAAAAATGGAGGTCGGGTGGTGGAGAATCCTTCTCTCAAAGCCATCTTGTTGAGAACTCTCGGTTGTTAAGCCGTAAATAGAGCACCTTGCTCTGATACCACTTGTTGGGTACGAGATGGCTAGAGAGGGGGGGGGTGAATATAGCCAATCACTTCTTCTTTGAATAGTTATCAAATTTCTGCACTTGAAGCTATTAATAGCACAGCGGAAGTATGAAAACAAAACTTGCAGAAACTTAAACCAAAACCTAACTAGCAAGATTAGCACGATCGCTAACAAGGAGATTTTACAAGGTTCGGGGATAACTTGCCCCTACTCCTTGGCGTGCCCTTAAGGTGGGCGATCCCTTGATCGTCGGCAGATCAAGCCCCGGTAATCACCGGATATGAAGCAACCTCCTTCTCGGTGGAGAAACCTCTCCACAGTATGTTTCAAATAAGGATATAGTTTAAGCACAAAGAAACAACAAGAAGGATCTTACTCAAACACTTAGCAAGGACAAAAACACAGCAAGCTTCCCTGAGCTCCACGCAGTGGCGATCTCACGCAAGAACCCTTCTCTGTGTCTTCCCACTGTTGGACTCCAAGCCTCTTGTCTTCTCCTTCAAGTGCTCAAGTATGATGATTGCTTTTCAATAGCTTGCTCAGAATGATTTAAGAACTCAAGAACAGCAAGCTTGATGTGGAACACAACTCAGGAACTCAAGAGCACAAGGATCAAAATCGTTACTGAACACCACAACTCTCATTCCTTTTGTTTCTCCGCCAAGCGACAGATGATCTCATCTCCAGCAGCCTACAGCTGCATCACTGCCAACGTGTCAGCTACACTGAACCCTAACTGAACTTCCTGAGCTCCCTCAGCCAAGCCTCAGTCAGCAGCTTCAGTCCTGCATCCAGCCGTTACAACCTGTGTGGAGAAAGGGACAAACCTGCTCCAAGGAAAGCTCTCTTTGACTTCTCCTTGAGTTTTTGAATCCTCCCCTGTCACCTGAAACTCAATCATAGTATTAGAGCACCAAATCAAGCAGCATATCAAATATCAGAGAAAAGTGGCAGCGAATCAGTTGTGTTCAGACGCGATCAGAGCGTCTGACAGTGCAGTTTGAATTAAAGTGATCGGTCACCGGACCGATCAGAGAGCCTCCTGATCGGTCACCAGACCGATCAGGCTGGTTCCAGACCGATCAGGCTCCGTCCTGATCGATCCCCAACGCTCAATCAGAAATCGCGATTTCCTTGAGATTCTCCTGGACCGATCACCAGACCGATCCCAGTTCGTGGATCGTTCATCGGACCGATCCACCCTTATATTGAGCGATTTCTGAGTCTCGCAGGCTAAGCCTTCTGATTGGTCACCAGACCGATCAGGCAGCCTCCTGATCGGTCACCAGACCGATCAGACTGGCTCCAGACCGATCAGGATCCGTCCTGATCGATCATAGAGAGGAACCTGCGACACTTGATCGTTCTCCGGAACGATCTGCACAGTGATCCTGATCGGTCACTAGACCGATCAGGAGCGGTTCAGCAAGGGAACTCAACCTCACTGCTCGCTCCCTGATCGGTCACCAGACTGATCAGGAGCCAGTTAATGGGTGAAACGCACACTCCCTGATCGGTCACCAGATCGATCAGGAGCAACACAGTAGGTTCCCAACCTCACTGTGTGCTCCCTGATCGGTCGCCCGACCGATCAGTCATCACTGGATCGGTCACCAGACCGATCCCCGAAGGAGCAGCGTGCCAGAATCCCTGATCGATCACCAGACCGATCCAGAGACTCAAACTCAGCCCTCCAAGCTAAGTTTCCATCCACCTTAGCCCTCCAAGCTAAGGATTTTCCATCTAACTCTCCAAGTTGGGAATTTGCACCTAACCCTCCAAGTTAGGACTTTTCACCTAGCCCTCCAAGCTAGGACTTTTCACCTAGCCCTCCAAGCTAGGACTTTTCACCCAACCCTTCCGAGTTAGAACATCATCCAACCTAGCCCTCCAAGCTAGGCACCTGACCCTCCAAGCCAGGACTTTTTCACCTAATTCTCCAGGATGGGAATTTGCACCTAACCCTCTAAGTTAGGACTTTTCACCTAGCCCTCCAAGCTAGGACTTTTCACCCAACCTTTCCGAATTAGGACTTTTCCAACACCTAGCCTCCCAGACTAGGACTTTTCCAAACACCTAGCCTCCCAGACTAGGACTTTCAACACCTAACCCTCCAGGTTAGGATTTTCCATCACCTAGCCCTCCAGACTAGGATTTTCCATACCATGCCTGATCCCCGATCAGGACTTAATCATAATCAACATGATCAACCTAAACTAGAATCGATGTTAACACCAAAACAACAATCAGGGTCAGACTGCATCAACAGGAAGAGTACTAGTGGAGGGTGTCAATTCCTTGGGTCTTCCTTAGTTAGTTGGAGTAGTAAAAAACAACCATGAGTTGCCCTATCAACAACGGAGGCGGAATATGTGGCAATGGGTGGGTGTGTTTTCCAACTCCTTTGGATCATGCATATTTTAGAAGATTATGAGTTATATTATTCCAAGGTCAAAGTCTTGTGTGATAATGTAAGTACAATCAATTTGACCAAAAATCCGATTCACCACTCTAGGATAAAACACATTGAAGTGAAACATCACTTCATTAGGGACCATGTGGCAAGGGGAGACATAGAATTACACTATGTTGAATCAAAGTCAAACCTAGCTGACATTTTTACCAAGTCTCTTCCCGAATTGGAGTTTACATCCTTAAGAAGAGACCTTGGAATGTGTTTTGTAGAAGTATAGGATGAACTTTGGGATATTAGATTTGAAAAAGTGTGTTTGATTCATTAGGGTGATACATTTGGTTCACTTGTGCTTGTGGCATATTGTTGAATCATTAAAAGTATCAAAATATAAAAACTAGACCAACTATGGGAAAGACAAGTGTTTAATCAATGGACATTTTGCCCAAAGATCATAGTTGGACATTTTAAACCTTTGAAAATCATTTTATATTTTCTATGCTTTGCCATGCTTTTGAAAGATATATTATTTCAAAATTAGGTTGTAATTTTGATACAAAACTTAGTGGTTTTCAAGGATTTTGAGTTTTTATCAAAAGTCAAGCATGTTTGAAATTTTATATGGACTAATATTTTTCCTTGATAGAGTATATCATTTCAAACATGTCTGCAAAATTTTACAATTTTTGGAATTTTTCTGATTTTTCTTGACGTTTCTGAAATTCAGCAAAAAAGCTGAAAATTGGCACTGATAGGGTATCAGTCGACTGCCCCATGGGCAGTCGACTGGCACGCCTAGTATCAGATTCTGAATTTTTTTTCAGAAACCCAACTTTCTCTCATTTGATGCCATAGAGTTGGGTTGCTTGAGGCAATCATTTTGATGGTGTCAAAGGGGGAGAAAGGGTGGTTTAAGTTAGATCTTTGACTTAAAATTGGTTGTTTAAGGTATTTTGTCTAACTTAGACCTTGGATGATTAACAATGGGAGAAGACATGGATTAAGGGGGAGGTTACCTCTTAGGTTTTGATATGTCTTACATTTTTAATGTTGTTTAGTGTTAAGTGGAAACTTAACTTGGATTATGAGTAGAATTGAAAATAGGAGAAGACATGGATTAAGGGGGAGGTTACCTCTTAGGTTTGCTATGTCTTATGTTTTTTCAATTGCTATCTATTGTTACTATTATTGTTGGCTGTTATTTATCTCTAAACTTAATCATATTACCATACATCAAAAAGGGGAGATTGTTGAGACAATCGACCCTAAAATGATTGGAAGATCATGGTTTTGATGTGTGTGTGTGTGAATATGTTTAAGATTAGGGTGTTATGTTGTATTTGATATGTGTGATTGAGTTTGTAGGACTTTGAGCATCACACATGGTGAACATATCCGAGGGACGAGAGCCGAGGGAGGAGGACTCCAAGGGCAAGCCGGGAAGTGGACTTCAAGGGCACACGTGAAGGATGGCATGGAAGCAAGCCAAGGGAAGGCTTGTGTGCGCATCCGAGGGACGAGAGCCAGAGGAAGATGACTTCAAGGGGCGAGCCAAGGGAGTGGACCTGAAGGCACACGTAAAGGAGAAGGTTCAGAGTGTCTAAAACTGAGCTGAGAGGCAGGGCAGTCGACTGGCTAGAGGGCAGTTGGCTGCCAAAACTCACAGAGAGTTTTCAGCCTCTGACCAGTCGACTGTCCCAGGGGCAGTCGACTGGTAACACCCCGAAACTAGCCGTTGGCTAGCAATTAATGCTAGACCAGTCGACTGTCCTAGGGGAAGTCAACTGGTGCGGGGCTGGATAGACTGCGAGTTTGTCCTGTTCTCTTATAAAAGGAGGACCTTTTTGCACGCGAATGGTATGATTTCGTACTATAACGAAGTGCTGCTCGTGCAAAAAGTCTTCCCATCTTCCTCTCTCTTCAATCACTATATTCTGTAAAGAGGAAGACAACACCGCTGTAAATGTTTCTCCACCCGAAGGAGATTTTTCTTAGTAGAGGTGGAGTACGTGCGTGGATCCTTGGATTAGTCACCCATTTGGGTGGATACCAAGTAAATTCCGATTATTAGTATTGTTTTTATTGTCCTTTGCATATTATTATTTTTGTTGCACTAACAATCCTGTAGAGAATTCGACGAAGTGCTATTCACCCCCCCTCTAGCACACTATTCGATCTATCACAAGGCCCTTCCGCGAATGCCCCATCACCACGTGCTTCAATGACCCTCTTCACGACCTCTTACTGACGTGCGCTGCTGTAGCTGGCTCATGTCAGACGACTGTCTCTGGCGCTGCCCCGATGTGGCGGTTTTTTACTTTCCACGTGCTTCGTCCCTATTGCATTCATGCAGGCGGCTTCCTCGGTATAAGAAGGGAAGGCGAAGAAGTTCGGCCAACTTCTGGCTCTGTGGCTGGGTGCACGTTGTCTCCCTCCTCTTCTCTAAGGCCTCTTTTAAACATAAGTAGTCTGCCTCCTCCTTGTCTTTTCCCTTAGGAACCATGGAAGGTTACTGTGAGGAGTGGTACGAGTCTGCTTCTTCGAAGGTGAGACCGGAGGCTCTAGAGGCGGCCACTAAGGCCTGCGACATCCCGGCTGAGATGGCGGTAGTTATCCCCAGGGTAGACCAAACGCCAGTGGAGCCTCCCGCTGGCTTTTCTACCTTCTTCTTAGGCCAAGTACAGTCAGGGCTCTGTTTCCCCATTCCCCCTTTCTTCATGAATATAGTTTCCTATTTCGATATCTCCCTTCATAAGATGGCACCCAATGCCTTTGCTCAGATGGGGGAGGGGGGCGTATATTATCTTCAAGCTCTTCGACCTCCCCTTGACTCCTCGTCTCTTTCATTCCTTCTTCATTCCGATTGGCTCTAGAGGGGTCTTTAGCTTTTTAGCATATTCGGGCCATAGGTTTTTAGGAGGGTTTCCTTCCTCACACAAAGGGTGGAAGGAGAAGTTTTTCTTCATCCAACTGCCTGTGTTGCCCTTCAGCCCTCTTCGTTGGATAGAGGCTCTACCGACTCCTCCTTCTCTAGGGGGTTTCTCCAGAGTCCTGCATACCAGCGTGCTAGGAACGTACTCTCCGACATGGAGTATAGTGGCCCTAGACTGGTGTAGAGTGAGGAGCTCATTTACCGGGCGGGCCTTAGCCCCAAAGTGACCCAAATCAGCCCCAACCTCAGTATGTTAATCTGTTCCATCAATGTCTGTTAGTTATAACTGATATTTCCTTGTCTGGCTATGGCAGAGGAAGTCATGTTCTCCAGGGTGATGGGCCGACTTATCAGGTGGGAGGAGGCCAACTAGGAGGCGCTAACTCCTCCCTCGGCCACTCCTGATGCACCCCATGTGCCTGCCGAGTCCTCGGAGGGGACCACTGAATCGTCCCGCGGGCCTGCTTCGCCCAGGAGGGCAGAGGCTACTGTCGCGTGGCCTCCTGTTGGGAGACAAGGACCTTCTGGTCTGTCGGTTGACCCTGCGGCGGATCTCCCTTCAGGTGGTGGCTCTCCCGCGGCTGCTGTTCATCCGGAGGAGGTCAACGAGGGGTCCTCCCCCCTACCGTCCCCTCACCAGTCCAATTCACTGGTTGGCAGAAAAGATGGATTCCGGAGGGCTCGGACCCAGATGGAAAAGGTTGCGCTCTGGTGGCCCCAGCCCTCTTCCCTCTGTCCCTGAGGAGGTTGTTTCTCCTTCCAAGAGTGGGGCATCTGTTCTCATATCTTCCCCCGTTCCGCCGACTGTTGTTCCGGAAGCGGGCATCCTAGCCCCCGGCTTTCCCTTAATTGACCCGACCGAGGCTTCGAAGGGTAAGGAGGTATTACGCACCCAATACCGGATGAAACTCGACCGCCTTTAAAAGAGGTTGGATGCAACATTGGAGGCTTCCATACAATCTTTTCCCCCAGTGCAGTTGAAGGAGGTCCCTGCCGAGGGGGCCTTGTCCGAGGGGACTTCCAGCTTAGAGGAGAGCGACTCCGGCCCCTCTTTCCTACCCCTTAAAGCTCCTGTTGTCCAGCTACTTCTCCGCGCAGGGGCTCGTTGCCTTCTAAGGGTCGGGCTGACATCTCGAGGTCTCAAGGAGGAGAGGTCGTACGAGTCTCTGCGGGGCCTCTAACCAATCTCCGCAAGTCCCTTCTGAGGGTATGCGCACCTGGTATATAGGATGTTTCCCTGTATGTTCCATCATTTCTCAGTGCAATGACAGGCAGCTGAAGACTGCCTGACGGGCGACCGTGGCTTGTACGCTTGGCCTCAGATTGAAGCCTTGACCCGCCAGGCCCTGAGAGCAGAGGCCGCAGCTGACCATGAGCATCGGGTGGGACTTATGCAAGCGGGGGTCAGCCGAGCCCTACGGGCGAAGGTGGAGCATCAGCTGAATACTTTGATGGCCAAGGAGTCTGCCCTATGCAGTTCTCGGCACCGGGAATGGTTGGCCTCCGAGCGATCAGTGACCATTACCAAGGACCTGCTCTAGGTGACGCAGGAGCGGGATCAACCTCAAATGAGGGAGAGAAAGTTGTCGGGCGATATCCGACTTATGGAGGCTTCGATCGAGAGGTTGAACGCGCGCATTCAGGACCAATCGCAGCAGCTCGGCCATAAGGAATCCGACCTCATGATGGCAACTGATCGCTTGTCCGTCTTTGAGGACGGCCTGGCCCAGACTCGATCGGAGGTACGAGCCTCTTCAGACAGGCTCAGGGAGGCCTTGACAGAGTAAGACAGAATGTCTATCGAGATGGTACAGCTGAAGCGCGCCAAAGAGGCTGCTGAGGCTGAGCTGTGTGACCTTCAGGCGGTTGAGACTTCTAGCACTAGAGAGGCTGAGGCAGCCTTCAAAGCTAAGTTCCTGGAATCGGATAAATTTGGTACTATCATCGCTGACCAGGTGATGAAGCGCTTGAAGCAAGGCTTCCACGGGGCCATTGACCAGTTGAAAAAGGCTTAATTTCTGGCTCCCGATGCGGACCCAAGTTTTGAGTGTCAACCGAGTTTGGAAGGAACTCCCTTCCGAGGACCGAGAGTTGTAGGATTATGTGTTCACCAGGGGGATTGACCTTGCTATACCCGTTTTGATTAAAATGATAACATTTCTTTACCTTACTATCTCGTGCATACTTTTGCATTCATTTGTCTTCGCGTCAAGGGCTCAAAGAGTAGTGAGATCGGGGTGTTCTGGGTTTAATCCTGGGTACGAATCTCCCAAGATAACCCCGCAAGCCCAAGTACCCGGCTTGCATTTATTCTCCTGCGGGGCCCCCGTCGACCCTTCTCCTTTGGAGAGTGCTCTTGGCCTCCGAACCGTCGCCTCCGCATCCCACGCAATCTCTTGAATTGACCCATAAAGAGTCGCGAGTTCCTAGGTGCGGCGGAGGCATACCAACTGACGCAACGCTTCAGAGTTGGTGTCCATTGTTGTTCCCGCGCCATGCTTGCATTTGTTGGAACCCGGATGGCTAGAGAGGGGGGGGGGTGAATATAGCCAAACACTTGCACTTTAAGCTTTTCAAAGTTCTGCACTTAGATTTGTTAGTAGCACAGCGGAAGTAGCCAATACAGAGTATGCAGAAAAATAGAAAATGAAAGCAAACTAACACAACTAGCAAGATCGCTAACAAGGAGGGTTTACAAGGTTCGGGGATAACTTGCCCCTACTCCTTGGCGTGCCCGTGAGATGGGCGATCCCTTGATCGTCGGTAGATCAAGCCCCGGTGAACACCGGATAGAAAGCAACCTCCTTCTCGGTGGAGAAACCTCTCCACAGCGTTTCAATCACACATATAGGTTTAAGCACAATGAAACACAAGAAAGATCTTACTTAGCACTAGAAAAGACAAGAACACAGCAAGCTTCCTCCTGAGCTCCACCCAGCGACAATCTCACGCAAGAACCCTTTCCCCGTGTCTTCTCGCTGTTGGACTCGAAGCCTCTTGTTCTTTCCTCCAAGTGCTCAAGCAAGGGATGATTGCTTCAAGATTACAGTAGCCTGCTCAAAGTGATGGAACTTCAGAACACGCAAGCAAGTTGTGGAGAATACAAAGTCGCAGCAAGAACTCAAGCCAGAAACTGTATTTCGAACACCTGCTTCAACGAAGCTTTCTTGCGCCCTTTTGTTTCTCCACTCAGCACCAGGTGACACCATCTCCTGCAGCCTCCAGCTGCTTCCCTGCCAACGCCAGCTACCACTGAGCTCTCCCTGGACTTCCTGAGCTTCCCTCAGCCAAGCTCCAGTCAGCAGCTTCAGTCTGCAGCTCCAGCCGTTGCAACCTGAGATGGAAAACGGACAAACCTGCTCCAAGGAAAGGCCTCCATTGACTCTCCTTGAGTGTTTGAATCTTCCCTGTCACCTGCAGCTTAATTAGAGTGTTAGCACAGCATATCGAGCAGGAAATCATGTATCAGATGTTAAGCGCAGAGAATCGGATACGTTCAGACGCGATCAGAGCGTCTGACAGTGCATTTTGAATTAAAGTGATCGGTCACCAGACCGATAAGAGAGCCTCTTGATCGGTCACCAGACCGATCAGGCTCCGTCCTGATCGGTCCCCAATGCTCAATTAGAAATCGTGATTTCTTTGGGACTCTCCTGGATCGATCACCAGACTGATCCCAGGTCGTGGATCGATCACCCGACCGATCCACCCCTTTATCGGGCGATTTCTGAGCTTCGCAGTCCAAATCTCCTGATCGGTCACCGGACCGATCAGGGAGCCTCCTGATCGGTCACCAGACCGATCAGGTCATGACCAGACAGATCAGGCTCCATCCTGATCGATCATAGAGAGGAACCCGCGACGCTGGATCGTTCTCCAGAACAATCTGCACAGTGATCCTGATCGGTCACCAGACCGATCAGGAGCAGATCAGCAAGAGAACTCAACCTCACTGTTTGTTCCCTGATCGATCACCAGACCGATCAGGAGCCAAGCAATGGGTGAAACGCATACTCCCTGATCGGTCACCAGACCGATCAGTCATCGCTGGATCGGTCACCAGACCGATCCACGAAGGAGCACCGTGCCAACTCCCTGATCGGTCACCAGACCGATCCAGGGGCTCCAACCTAGCCCTCCAAGCTAGGGTTTCATCCACCTTAGCCCTCCAAGCTAAAGATTTTTCACCTAACCCTCCAAGTTGGGAATTTTCACCTAATCCTCCAAGTTAGGACTTTTCACCTAGCCCTCCAAACTAGGACTTTTCACCCAACTCTTCCAAATTAGGACTTTTCCAAACCTAGACCTCCAAGCTAGGACCTGACCCTCCAAGCCAGGACTTTTTCACCTAACTCTCCAAGTTGGGACTTTTCACCTAACCCTCCAAGTTAGGACTTTTCACCTAACCCTCCAAGCTAGGAATTTTCACCTAACCCTTCCGAATTAGGACTTTTCAACACCTAGCCCTCCAAGCTAGGATTTTCCACACCTAACCCTCCAGGTTAGGATTTACCAACACCTAGCCCTCCAAGCTAGGATTTTCCATACCATGCCTGATCCCCGATCAGGACTTAATCATAATCATGATCATCCATAATCATCATAATCATCAACCTAAACTAAAATCGATGTCAACACCAAAACAACAATTAGGGTCAGACTGCATCAACAACATTAAATGCGACGAGAGGCGGTGGTCACTATAAAGAGGGGGAGAAGGGTGAACCATCCTTCCCCATTCATTTCGCTTTCTTTCTCCTTGAAGACTCCTTGCGGCGAGATGCCGATGCCTTTTTCTCCGCCCCCGTTTATGGCAGGAGTTGTCGACACCACCGGGGAGGATAGCGAAGACGTAGTAGTGTTTCTTGCTGAGGGGCCTAACGGAGGTGGAACCACCTGCCTCATCCTGTTTGCTAGGAAGCATAGCAGAGATGATGTTCAGGGTTTCGCTGAAGATCCTAACGAAGGTGGGACTCTGGGATTGGCCGAGGAGTCCAGAAGAGACATTATGTGCTCCGCCAGGGAGCATAGCGGAGATGACATCTCCTGATGGTTCAACTTCTGCTCCTCCCCGGGTAGTCCGTCCCCTGTCCGCCTCAAACGCCATCCCCTTCTGAACTGCTCGTTTCTCTGAGTTTTGGGCATCAGATGGAGTTTTTCGGGGATGGTGCAATACCATCACCCGGAGGAGAGTTATATCTTCTACCCCCCTCCTCTTCCTTTTCAATATTATAGTCATCCTTGTTGTTGGATGCATCTTTGCGGGAAGAGGTAGTCGGGGTCTTCAAATGGAATTGTTAGACCCATTTGTTACCTCAGGCGTCCTCATGTGTTAATGGTTACACGGATGAAGGACCGAGGGGTCTCCACTACGGCCGAGGATTCAAGGATTTCGACCATAACGCGCGTGGATCCCCTGCTCACCGGCTATTGGAAGACAGTTTCGAGTCAAGCGACTCTGCGGGAATATCTGATGCAGTGGCGAAGAAAAGCCCGAGTAGAAGAGTGATTCCCTTTACCGGATCTTCTGATTGTATCTTGGTATTTCTTTGAGATGTTGGCATTAATATATTTCCCATATAAATGAAGGAAAATATTTGTTACCTTTGGTGTGTGCATGCCTGTATGAATATTCTGATGTCTCGCTTACTCCCTTTTGTCTCGTTGATTGTGTTAACCTCTTTTCCGTAGCGCCTAAGTATTTCGGGCACCTTAAACACCGTGAGTCATCAGGGTCTCGGCTCCTTCGTTGGGAGCCCGTAGCACCCCGATCAAGCCTAAGTACCCCCGGCGTCCGCAGCACCGCGAGGCATTAGGGTTTTTATTATTGGTTGGGAGTCCATAGCACCTAGACCAAGCCTAAGTACCTCGGGCATCCGCAGCACCGCGAGGTATTAGAGTTTTGGTTACTTGATTGGGCATCCATATCACCCAGACCAAGCCTAAGTACCTTGGGCATCCGCAGTACCGCGAGGTATTAGAGTTTTTATTCTTGGTTGGGAGTCCGTAGTACCCAGACCAAGCCTAAGTACCTCGGGCATCCACAACACCGCGAGGCATTAGGGGTTTGGTTACTTGGTCGGGCATGTTGGATCTGGGATGACTAGAGAGGGGGGTGTGAATAGCCACCCACTTAAACCTCTTTGGCTTCTTTTGATTCTTTCTGCACTTAGGTTAGCAGCGGAAGCAAAAACAGAACAGAAAGCAAGACAAACACAAATAGAACTAACAGAAGAATTTACAAGGTTCGGGGATAACTTGCCCCTACTCTTTGGCGTGCCCGTGAGGAGGGCGATCCCTTGATCGTCGGCAGATCAAGCCCCGGAATGAATCCAGATAAGAAAATTTCCTTCGCGGTGGAGTAACCTCTCCACAGACAGTCTCAGGAATGTATCAAAGTAAGCACAGAGACTTGAGAAGAAGCTTACAGATCAATCTTAAGCGCAAGCATAGAAAGCATGAAGAAGAAACTTAACACAGAGCACAACACAGCACACAAGAGCCTTCACTCGGTTCTTTGTTCTTACTGTTGTCTCTTCGTTGTGTCTGATCGCCTCTTCCTCTCTCTGCTTCGCCAGCCTCCACTTAAGCAATCCTTCTGCACATCATCAAGCTTCGTCACCCACTGACCCACGACTTCGTCACCCGCTGACCTACTGACCTCCTCTGAGCTCTCAGTTCACTAAAGACCTCTTCAGCTGGAGTCTCAGGCCAGTCGCCAGATGCCAGAAGCCGTTGAAACCTGCAAACATATACCAAACAAAAGAACAACAGAGAAAGTCACCCTTTGACCCTTCTCCTTGCTCCTCCATTTGACTCTGTATCATCTGCACACACTCACAGACTGATTAGCGAAGCAAATCAAAACATATCAGAAGGAAATCAGAAGGCAATCAGAAGTCTGACAGTAATTCAAATTAAAGTTCTGAAGCGCTGATCGTTCACCTTGACCGATCAGGCTCCCTCTGACCGATCAGACTCCAATCTGATCGATCCAATGAAGTTCTAATCAGTCTCACTGACCGATCAGAGATCGGGGATCGGTCACCAGACCGATCCTCAAATCTACTGCGAATTCCAGGGTTAAGGCTGATCGGTCCAGCTGACCGATCAGTCAAGAGCTGATCGTCCAGCTGACTGATTAGTCAATGGCTGATCGGTTTAGCTGACCAATCAGCCCTTGCTGATTGGTCCACTGGCTGATCCTAGCTTCACTCACTAGGATTCACTTCACCTAGCTTCACTTCACCAGGATTTCCTTCACCTAGCTTCACTCACCAGGATTTCCTTCACTTAGCTTCCCTTGCTAGGACTCGGCTTCACTCACCAGGATTTTCTTCACCTAGCTTCACTCACTAGGACCCGGCTTCACTCACCAGGATTTTCTTCACCTAACTTCACTCACTAGGATTTCGTGCTCAGTCCCTGACCTGGACTTCATCCACCCTTAACTCAATTCTCACTCAACTAAACTTAAATCGGTGTCAACACTAAAACAACAATCAGGTCAGACTGCATCAACAATCTCCCTTTTTTTGTTGTTTGACAACCCGATTTAAGTTTAGTTATTAGAAGTCAAAATTAACTATCGCAAGGGAATCAGAGTCCTCCCCCTACAATAGTTAAGTTCGTTAACAAATCCTAAACTTAACTAACCACTCTCTCCCCCTTTGTCAAATACCGAAAAGGGTGTAGACTAGTTATTAATTTTAAAAACTCCCCCTTAAACAAGGGTCTCTCCCCAAAACCAAAATAAATAAAGAGTAATAGGTGAAAGGCATATGAAAGGCATGTAACATAAATATAACATGGCAAAACACTCATATGCATCATATGTCAATGGAGTAAGGAATCAAAATGAAATAACACCGAAACAAGTAGGCATGATATAACATAATCATAAGAAAACATTCATTATATATAATTTTTTTTTATCATACTATCTAGGCTTAGATACTACTATCTCAGATACTTATGATTCTAGCCAGATCATTTTGTTTAAGACTTGAAATTTGAATTCCTATCTTCAATCATTGATGAAAACTAATAATTTTAAGTTTCAATCAAATTAGTTATTTTGACTTACTGTTTTTACATAGATGATAAGAAGAAAGAAAAGATCTAATCCCATAGAGATGAGACACTGAATTTCTATAAATTCAATGGGATGAATTGCATCCTGATGATACTGAATCGGATAAATATTATGAATAACAATATATGTTTCTTTTTATTCCCAAAATAAGTTTGTACATCAAGTTTGTATCAAATTTATTCCTTATAGGTAGTAGTTAGTTATCCATTAAGCAGAGGGAATGGTATCATGAGAAGCACATCCCCAAATAGGAATGACCATGTGTTTGGAGCACCCATTATCAACAAACCATGTTGATAGATGCTCCCTCTCAACCAATGCCTATACAATTCGAAAGATAGATGTTTTAGGTACCCAAACCTTGGGACCTAATGCACCTACAATGCAAGTTTTTGGCACTCATGCCTTGGTCATTTTCTTTCTAACTTTTTGAACCCTAGAAACATTTTGTGATCTAAATTGGGTTCTAGTCATTAATGATACAAAACTTGGTTCCTTAGATTGGTAACCTAGACCGGCTTTGTTGTAGACCGCTCTTTGACAGTTGAGGATCATATCCAAAGTCTTAGAGCTATTTGAAAATTTCCCAAGAAGATTTTTGAGGTTTTCAATTTCGCTCTTCAAGGCCTTGTTCTCATCCTCAAGAGTCTCAACATGTAAATCATCAATTACCTCATCTTTAGAGGTTTTCAATTGTTTTACTTCCAATTTTAATGATTTTACCTTGTCCTTAGATTTTTTAAGCAAGGTAGTTAAACATGCAATGGTTCTATAATATTTATCTAACTCGGAAGAGATTACCTCTTCATCATCCGAAGATAATGAAGCCGTGGTTGAAGGATCACTCAATTCGTCACTACTCTCCATGTTCGAATCTTCAATTGCCATGAGAGCCAAGTGACGGGTGCTCTTCTCCTCCTTCTTCTTTTCCTTCTTCTTTCTTCTGTCCCCTGCTACAAAAGCAATATCCTTCTCCTTTGGGCCTTTGTTAGAAATTTCATGTAGTTCCATTTCACAGAAAAAGTCATCTAACTTTACAATGGACAAGTCCTTGGATACCTTGTAGGCATCCACCATGGATGACCACAAGGCATTCCTAGGGAAAGATTTGAGTATATACCTTACAAGGTCACAGTTCTCGACCTTCTCATCGGTGGAGTGCAAACCATTAAGTATCTCCTTGAATCGACCATGAAGCTCACTTACAGTTTCAGAATCTTTCATGGTAAGGTTCTAGAGTTGATTGAGGAAGAGATCCCTCTTTGCTATCCGGGAATCTCAAGTGCATTCATGAAGCTCTATGAGCTTGTTCCATAGATCTTTGGCACTTGTGAAAGGACCAACCTTGATAAGTTGCTCCTTGGTCATCCCACACTGCAGGGTGACCACAACCTTAGCATTAGCCTCATCTTTTCTGGTTTGTTCGACTGACCACCTTAATGAGTCGAGTTCCTTGCCTTCAGCATCCTTTGGAGGAATGAATCCCTCCTTGACTGAAACCACATCCCAATGTCAATTTTCAGGTAGTACTCCATTCTTGACCTCCAATACTGGAAGTCGGCTCCATCAAAGAACGATGGTCTGTTGGTGCTAAAGCCTTCTCTCAAAGTCATTCATCTTTGCTCTTCGGGTGTTAAACCGTTTAAAAGAGCCCCAGGCTTTGATACCACTTGTTGGATCTGGGATGGCTAGAGAGGGGGGGGGGTGTGAATAGCCACTCACTTAAACCTCTTTGGCTTCTTTTGATTCTTTCTGCACTTAGGTTAGCAGCGGAAGCAAAAACAGAACAAAAAGCAAGACAAACACAAACAGAACTAATAAAAGGATTTACAAGGTTCGGGGATAACGTGCCCCTACTCCTTGGCGTGCCCGTGAGGTGGGCGATCCCTTGATCATCGGCAGATCAAGCTCCGGAATGAATCCGGATAAAAAATCTCCTTCTCGGTGGAGTAACCTCTCCACAGACAGTCTCAGGAATGTATCAAAGTAAGCACAGAGACTTGAGAAGAAGCTTACAGATCAACCTTAAGCGCAAGCACAGAAAGCACAAAGAAGAAACTTAACACAGAGCACAACACAGCACATAAGAGTCTTTACTCGGTTCTTTATTCTCACTGTTGTCTCTTCGTTGTGTCTGATCCCCTCTTCCTCTCTCTGCTTCGCCAACCTCCTCTTAAGCAATACTTCTGCACATCATCAGGCTTCGTCACCCACTGACCCACGGCTTCGTCACCCACTGACCCACTGACCTCCTCTGAGCTCTCAGTTCACTGAAGACCACTTCAGCTGGAGCCTCGAGTCAGTCGCCAGATGCCAGAAGCCATTGAAACCTGCAAACATATACCAAACAAAAGAACACCAGAGAAAGTCACCCTTTGACCCTTCTCCTTGCTCCTCCATTTGACTCTGTATCATCTGCATAGTCACAGATTGATTAGCGAAGCAAATCAAAACATATCAGAAGGAAATCAGAAGGCAATTAGAAGTCTGACAGTAATTCAAATTAAAGTTCTGAAGCGCTGATCGTTCACCTTGACCGATCAAGCTCCCTCTGACCAATCAAACTCCAATCTGATCGATCCAATGAAGTTCTGATCGGTCTCACTGACCGATAAGAGATCGGGGATCGGTCACCAGACCGATCCTCAAATCTACTACGAATTCCAGGGTTATTGCGAATTCCAGGGTTAAGGCTGATCGGTCTCACTGACCGATCAGTTAATGGCTGATCGGTTTAGCTGACCGATCAGCCCTGATCGGTCCAGCGGACCGATCAACAAGGGCTGATCAGTCCAGCTGACCAATCAGCCAGGTGGCTGACCAATCAGGGTCCCTCCTGATCGGTCCAACCTGATTCTGATCGGTCGCACTGACCGATCAGAAATTCCTCTGATCTTTCTGTTCATTTTCTGATCGGTCACCAGACCATTCAGAAAACCTTCTGTTCCCTCAGAAGCTCTCTGGATCGGTCAACAGACCGATCAGGCACCCTAGATCAGTCTCGTGACTGATCCACTATCCAGAGAGTTTGTGCCAACTCCCTGATCGGACTTCAGACCGATCCAGCCAATCACCATGCCTAGCTTCACTCATCGGGACATAGTTCAACCTAGCTTCACTCACTAGGATTCACTTCACCTAGCTTCACTCACTAGGATTTCCTTCACCTAGCTTCCCTTGCTAGGACCCGGCTTCACTCACCAGGCTTTTCTTCACCTAGCTTCACTCACTAGGATTTACTTCACCTAGCTTTCCTTGCTAGGACCCGACTTCACTCACCAGGATTTTCTTCACCTAGCTTCACTCACTAGGATTTACTTCACCTAAGATTTACTTCACCTAGCTTCCCTTGCTAGGACCCGGCTTCACTCACCAGGACTTTCTTCACCTAGCTTCACTCACTAGGATTTCATGCCCAGTCCCCGACCAGGACTTCATCCACACTTAACTCAATTCTCACTCAACTAAACTTAAATCGGTGTCAACACCAAAATAACAATCAGGTCAGACTGTATCAACAGGGCATCCATAGCACCCAGACCAAGCCTAAGTACCTCGAGCATCCGCAACACCATGAGGCATTAGAGTTTTTATTCTTGGTTCGGAGTCTGTAGCACCTAGACCAAGCATAAGTACCTCGGGCATCCACAGCACCGTGAGACATTAGGGTTTTGGTTACTTGGTCAGGCATCCATAGCACCCAGACAAAGCCTAAGTACCTCGGGCATCCGTAGCACCACGAGGTACTAGAGTTTTTATTCTTGGTTGGGAGTCCGTAGCACCCAGACCAAGCCTAAGTACCTCGGGCATCCGCAGCACCACGAGGTATTAGGGTTTCGGTTACTTGGTCGGGCATCCATAGCACCTAGACCAAGTGTAAGTGCCTCGGGCATCCGCAACATCACGAGGCATTAGGGTTTTTATTCTTGGTTGGAAGTCTGTAGCACCCAGACCAAGCCTAAGTACCTCGGGCATCCGTAGCACCGCGAGGTATTAGGGTTTTGGTTACTTGGTCGGGCATCCATAGCACCCAGACCAAACCTAAGACCTCGGGCATCCGCAGCAACAAGAGGCATTAGGATTTTTATTTTTGGTTGGGAGTCCGTAGCACCCAGACCAAGCCTAAGTACCTCGGGTATCCGTAGCACCGCGAGGCATTAGGATTTTTTATTCTTGGTTGGGAGTCCGTAGCACCTAGACCAAGCCTAAGTACTTCGGGCATCCGCAGCACCATGAGGCATTAGGGTTTTTATTCTTGGTTGAGAGTCCGTAGCACCCAGACCAAGCCTAAGTACCTCGGGCATCCGCAGCACCGCGAGATATTAGGGTTTTGGTTACTTGGTCGGGCATCTATAGCACCCAGACCAAGCCTAAGTACCTCGGGCATTTGCAGCACCACGAGGCATTATGGTTTTTATTCTTGGTTGGGAGTCCGTAGTGCCCAGACCAAGCCTAAGTACCCCGAGCATCCGCAGCACCGCGAGGCATTAGGATTTTTGATTTTTGGTTGGGAGTCCGTAACACCCAGACCAAGCCTAAGTACTTCGAGCATCCGTAGCACCGCGAGACATTAGGGTTTTTATTCTTCAGTGGTACATTGGTAGTTTGGAGAGGGCACCTTCCTTTATTACTTGAGTTTGCTACAAAGCAGCAAAAATACACAGGTGGGTACACAATATGCAAAATAAATCTTACCAGGATAGGAAGGGTTAGAGATAGTTGGCCTACTCGGGCCTTTCGAGCCTTTTGTCCCTCTCCCCTTGTGCATGACCGCCTCCTCTAGCTAGCCTTTTGAAGCCCTTGGGTTCTTCCGGGACTTTGACTTGACTTCTCCACTCTAGCATCGCCGAGACACCAGCTGGTCCCCTTTGACTTCAACCACTCGGTCACCTACGGGGAATTTTATCTTCTGGTGGTAGACAGAGACCACCGCCTGGAAGACACTGAGCGCCGGGCAGCCCAGGATGGCGTTGTAGGAGGAGGAAGCATCCAAAATCAAGAAAGGTGTCCTCCTGGTCCTCTCCAGCAGGTCGCTACCTAATGAGAGCGATAGGGTGATTTGCCCTATTGGCTGCACTCGATACCCCATGAAGCCCAACAGTGGGGTCGAGACTGGGAGTAGCTTCTCCTCGTCGATCTGCATCTGTTCCAGAGCCGCCTTGTACAGGATGTTCACGGAACTTCCTGTGTCCACGAAGATGCGCTTAACCTCATAGTTGGCGATATAGGCTAGGATTACTATGACATCTTCATGGGGAGCTTCCACCTCTTCCAGGTCTGCTGGACCAAAAGAAATTGTAGGATCGTGCTCCTGGCTCCGGCTCATCCCAATGGAGTAGTTTTCCAGCCGCTGGGTATAAGACTTCCTTGCCCGGTGGGAATCTCCTCTAGTGGATCCCCCAGACATTACTCCAACATGTCTCGAGGGCGGCCCCCGCATAGGGGCCTTGCCCTTCTGGGGATCTCTTTCTAAGGAGAGAGATCTTCGGGGTGCAGACCCCCGACTCCTTTCTCGCGATCGTGACCGAGACCGATGTCGGGTCTCATTTTCTCTGGCCTGCTACCGCCGAGGAGAAAGGCTTTGCCGTGGGCTTTGGCGATACCCCGCTTTATTCCATTTTCTACGAGGTTTGGTGTCCGCCTCCTCAGTGAACTTCTTCTTCAAGGCGTGACACTCCTCGGTGGAGTTTGTTGTACTGCCATGAAAATCGCAGTACTTCGGCAATGGCTCCGACTGCTCGGTATCCACCGTCTCAACCAGCCTTCGCCTACCCGCCCACTGGTCCTTCCCGAGGTGAAGGTCTTTTCCTCGAGTTGGAGCTGGGGGCTCCTTCCTTTCAGACCAGGGAATGGCTGGAGAGAGGACTCTGGCTAGTTCCTTGCGACTGGCTTATTGTACCTCCTCCACGTTAACGTGCTTGACAGAACGCCCCAGCAGATCATTGAAGCTGACGAGGGGCTTCTTTACAAGGGATCGAAAAAAATCCCCTTCCGCAAGCCCTTGGGTGCAGGCACTAACGAAGATTTCCGATGTTGCACTGGGCACGTCTTGCGCTACCCTGTTGAACTGCTGGATATACTCCTTGAGCGGCTCTTTCAGGTTCTGCTTGAGGGCAAACAAATTGAGTGCCGTCTTCTGATAGCGACGGCTACTTGCGAAGTGGTGGAGATGAAGGTGGTTCTTGTTGGGGTAATCTATGGTCCGGAGTGACCATTGTTTTAATGTTTGGGCAAAGGGTTTAAGTTAAGTTTACCCTTGTGTTCTAATATGTGTATGTGAGTATGCAGGTTTACAGGTTACATATATTGACTTAGTTGGATAGCTTCAGGTATGGTGAATGGTGGAAAGGAGGCAAGTCGTGGGCTTGTGTGCACCTGAGGGACCATGGATAGTAGGGACGATGAGCTGAGGGGCACGGACTTCGAGGCATGCGTGAAGGATGGCATG
Organism: Boesenbergia rotunda; assembly: GCA_024364735.1. Lineage (NCBI taxonomy): Eukaryota > Viridiplantae > Streptophyta > Magnoliopsida > Zingiberales > Zingiberaceae > Boesenbergia > Boesenbergia rotunda. The sequence goes on along the minus strand of JAGFNQ010001320.1, from coordinate 240,423 downwards.
GAGGCAAGCCGAGGGCTTACGTGCGCATCTGAGGGACGGGAGCCAAAGATGAAGAGGACGCGAAGGCAATAGTCGAGGCTGCTGTGAGGAGTCAACTGAGTCGTGAGGGTACGAGTGCTGAGGGAATGTACTCGGGGAAATCCTAGGGGTCGAGTGCTGAGAGAATTGTACTCGGGAAGGGAACCTAGGTAGGGCAGTCGACTGGTGGTTTGGCAGTCGACTGATAAACCCCACAGAAATATCAGTCGACTGCTGTGGGGGCAGTCGACTGGTAGCAGCTAAGAATTTGAACGTTGAGCTTGCAACAATCGAATTTAAGTGGGGGCAGTTGACTGCCCCTGGGACAGTCGACTGGTGGCGGCCAAAACAGGTGTGAGCTCTATTTAAAGGGGCTTCATTTTGGCTGAGACTCTTGACGAATTTGACTTTGGTTAAAGGCCAAATAGTAGTCTAAGAGCTCAGAGGCATGTTCAAGGTTGTGGTGAGGTTTCTCCACCCACAAGGAGCTACACGAGCTAGCCGGAGGGCATCCGGGGAGTGATCCGCGAAGGATCTAGGAATCGTCCACCTTACGGACAGCCGTGGAGTAGGAGCGTCATCTCCGAACCACATAAAAGGTTGGCATTAGCATTGTTTAATTTGTTTATTTGTTTTTCCGCTTGTGCTTGCTAACGTCGTAGGTAGAGAATCGAAAGAAGCTATTCACCCCCCCCCCCCTTTAGCTTGACGAACACGATCTAACAATTCTAAACTCCGCGAAGGAGTTGATAGAACCTTGTGGCAACCTCTGGAACCATCGTTGGGCTGTCCCAGACAGGGTGTTTAAGAACATCCGACACTTTACACCATCAGTATACTGGTGCAAGAGTGCCACGTTCTCAAACTTATAGACGTGATCCTTCGGATCCGTCTTCCCGTCATAATCAGCGATCCCAGGCCCACAGAACTGCTTCGGCATGGGGTCTTCCACAATCTCAGATGAGAAGAGAGTAGAGGGAACCTTATGGGAGGTCTTAGGTTCCTCCCTTTTCCCTTGTCTTTCTTTGTGCCTCTGCACGCTGTAGGCTACCGAGTGGGCCTTCTCGAAATCTCTGGGAGAGTCTCTTCGGGGACATGGAGCTGCTCCATCCCGTCGTCCCACTGGTGTGACGGATCTCCGCAAATGCGAGATGAAGACTCTAGGGATCTCCTCCCATGCAAGAGCCCCTTGCTGTAAGGTAGCTTGTTCGACATGGTGCTGTTCAAGCGCTTCTTTGATGGCGTTGGCCACCAAGCGGTCCAGTTGTTCCCTCGTCATGACAATGAATTGTCCCTCTGACCCTGCCATTGGTGCTCCTTCTGGTGCTTTACTGGTTTTTCATAGATGGCGCCAAACTTATTCCGGAAGGAGTCGACGTTGATGGTTAGTTACCGAGGTTCAGCCCACGCAAATGCTGATGGGAGGGGAGGAACTCTGCGCCCTACGAGATCAACACGAGCATTAGGGGAACATGATGGAGAGGAGAAATAGTAAGCAGAAAGATGTATGAGTAGCAAAGAGTGCATAACCCCCCTTACCGGAGGGGTTGGACTACCTTTTATACCTGCGATGGCTGCCTTGGCGCGTCCCATGATTTATGCCACGTCCCCCCCCTTCGTGGCTACAAGATAGACTTTGAAACGGTCCACGCCACCATTAAGTGAGACCCGTTGCGATATTTAAGGGTCATGATGACTCCGCGCTAGTGGGGATGCTTATCCATAGATCTGAGAAAAAGGAGGGGATCGTTACTTGAGATCGAATGTTGCGTGGGCTCTGCTTCCCCGAGATGGTCTCAGGGTCTTCTGGCCCGAGCGATCACGGGCGCTCCACTTCCCCGAAGTGGTCTCGAGACCCGACTTTCCGGGGTGATCCCGGGAGAGGTTTTCTGATCTGATCTCCCAGGGTGTGTTTACCGCAGGGGGACCTGGAGGCTCCTCTTCTCGAGAATGTCCCGAGAGCTCTGAAAGGGGGGTCGCTCGGAGTCGTCACATCTTGCCATGCAGCTTCTTCATCCCACGTGCCCGCCACGGGCTATTCAATCCCATCAACAATCATATACAAGGTTGACATGAGGTTAGCCAAGGGATTAAGTCTCAAAGAAATTATCTCTAAGCATTGGAAGTCTTGCTAAATTAAAGTTACATTGTACTAGGCAAATGAGAATGCCCTAAAGACATAAGGTACTCTTGGCAAGAGACATAGGGTCTCTTGGCATGATGAGGCTCAATCTTAGAGTGAGAGTCAAGAATCAATCAACTTATGACTAATTTCAGTGAATTAATGGTTGAGTTGAGAAAGCAATCAACTTAGGCTGAAATGTCAACAAATAATGTTTCTGTTTAGGAATCAATAGACTAGGCAGTTGACTTATACTAATATAAGAATCTAGGAGATAGTCATGATCCAAGAGAACTACTCATGAGTTCATTGATATATCAAAATAGTCAATTGCTGACATAGTTAGTAGAAGAGCCAATGGAGATCCAAGTGAATCAGTCATGATCCAGATGAAGTGAGGGGCTATGTCCTAGTTAACCGACTAGGATGTTGGTGAATTTTTTAATGAAGGAGAAGTTGACTTGTAGCAAGAATTGAATCAATCAAAAAAGTAATAGTCAAACACCTAGATCCTCAGCTTTAGGAAGAAAAAATAAGAAAAGATGAGGAAGAAGAAGGGAAGGGGGTTCGCAGATTCGGGAAGAAAAGCACAACATAAAAATAGAAAAATTCATAATACAATGTAGATTTTGTGTATTTGTATGCAAATTCATAATACAATGTAGAAAACATAAAAACAACATAAACAAAAGCACAAAACACATAATAAATCAAGTTTACGTGGTTCAATAGTCCCTAGCTCCTACTGTACATTTTATGATCCATCAATGGATCACTTTTAGAATTCCTCTAATGTTCTCGTTCTTGAAACCTCTTATATTGCTTACAATAAATATAGAAAAGGGAAATACAAAATAAGCAAAAACAAAAATAATACAATTAAAATGGATTACAAATGATGCTTTGCTTACTTTCTTTTGCTTTGGATTGCTCAAAATTAAGTCAGGAATATCGCAACATTCACTCGAGAGTTAGTTTTTTAAAATTTTAATTTATTTACAGAATTTTACTTATTTTAGGATTTGCTAGATCATTTGATTGTTACATCCTCATCAGTTGGCTGATCAGGTCGTAGGCGTGATGTGACAGCAGCACTCCAAGTCTCCAACACCTGACACCTCTAGGCTCCATTATTCAATTTTTAATTCTCCATTCTTCCTATTTGATAAGATTAGATTTGTCAACCAAATGACATATGTATCCAAAAATAATTTTTAATAATAAAAAAAAGAGTTTTTAAAAAATTTGGTATAAAAAATATACATGACTATAATATAGCATATCAAAAGATACAATATTTTATTTTTGCTGTTATCTTTGCAAACGGTTAAATAAAGAAAATGTAGATAATACCTATATAAAATATGGATACAATAATTGGAAAAGGGCATTAGAAAAATTCAATCGTTATATGAGGACTATGAATAGTTGTCACAATGAAGCTAGAATACAATTTGGGTCTTTTCAAGATCAAAGACATAGTGTGGAAAATATTTTACGAGTATATGATCGCGGTATAGAAATTGATTATCGCACCCATTTAATAGTAATGTTGGATGTGACACGCTTTCTATTAAAGCAAGGGTTTCCTTTTCGAGGACATGACGAGTCAACTAATTCTTCAAATAGAGGTAATTTTCTTGAGTTGCTTCAATGGTATAGTCAATGAAATGAAGAGGTTTCCAAAGTTATAAAACAAAATGCTCCTGCAAATAATCAATTAACTTTCCTAAAAATTCAAAAGGATTTAACACTTATTTGTACCTCAGAGATCACACTTGCCATAATCAATGATATAGGAGATAAATTATTATCTTTGACGGTTGCTAAGGCTCGGGATAGTTTAGTGAAAGAGCATATGAGAGTTGTTTTGAAGTATGTAAATAAAGAAGGATGTGTGATTGAACAATTTCTAGCAGTTGTGCATGTACCTGACTCTAGTTCTCATTCTTTGAAAGGTATATTGATGCTTTATTTGTGCAACATGGTTTATCATTATCAAGATTGATAGGCCAAGGATATGATAGAACTTTAAATATGCATGGTGAGTTCAATGGGTTAAAATATCTGATATTATAAGAAAATCCATTTGCAATATATGTTCTTTGTTTTTCTCACCAGCTCCATTTAATTCTTGTTACTGTTGCCAATGACAACTTTACCATGAGTGAATTTTTAGGTATATCACCATGACTGTGAATATATCTGGAGCATCTTTAAGAGGAGAGATCAACTTAGATAGATTCAACATGATAAAATAATTACTGGATTAGAAAGTGGAGAAATCACTAATGGAAAAGGGAAAAAATCTAGAAACTAGTTTAGCAAGACCTGGGGATACTCATTGGAGATCACACTACTTAATATTATTTTGTCTATGCTCTATGTGGTCTTCAGTGATAGAAGTGTTAGGAAATATACATGATGACGCCTCTTATTCTACGAATAAAAGTATTGCCGCATGTTTAATTGAGAAGATAGAGAGTTATCAATTTGTTTTGGTGTTGCATTTGATGAAGTATATATTGGGAATTACAAATGAGTTATCACTTTCCCTGCAACAAGGGGATCAAAATATTCTTCAAATCATGTCCTTAATTAGAAGTGTGAAAGGTCGTCTACAAGACTTCATGGGAGATGGATGGTAGATAACTTTGGAACAAGTTGTCATATTTTGTGAATTGAATATGATCTCAATACTTGTTATAAAGAACAATATGCTAACCCATGGTCATGGCAGGCACAGAGGGCAACTCATCACTAATTTTCATCATTATTGTATGGAGATTTTTTGTCAGGTATTATTTTTAAAAATCTATTTTTTTTGTTAAATAGATTTCATTGATTATTAATTTTATCATGGTTGCAAATTTGAATACTTGATTGTTGATATAATTATATAAGAGATGAATAATCATTTTTCAGAAGTTAGTACCGAATTGCCTGGTTACATAGCATGTCTTCATCCAAGATATTCTTTCTTTCAATTTGATGTTTCTAAACTCATCCATCTTGTTGATTTTTATCCCGAGGACTTCTTTGGTACCTATTATTTATTTTTGGAACAACTTATGAGTTACTTTTATGACTCAATTTTCTTCAATTTACGACTTGGGAATTCTTGTTCAGAAATTGATTGAAACTAAAAAATATTTGATTTTTTCATTGGTTTATCGTATGATAGAGTTGACATTAGTTTTATTAGTTGCAACTGCTTCCGTTGAAAAAGTTTTTTCTGTAATGAAGATTGTGAACGTAATAGAATGAGAGACAGATAGATAAATGACAGTCTAGTTGTATACATTGAGAAGGATATTTTTCTACAATTGAAAATAAGCAAATATTGTAACATTTTCAACAAATGTAACATCGTAGAATCCAATTGTCTTCTCTTGTACTGACTCGTCTTAGCAAGTCCACAAACTAATGATTCATCCAGTGTCAATTAGCAATAGCATTATAATTGTGTTGTTTCATTTTTTTTATCATTTTTACCGTTGTTGATGTAAAACTTTAATTATTAAATATATTTATTTAGTTGCATAAAAAAATTATATATGCAATTCTGCCCCCCCGCCCCCCCAATTTTTTTTCCTGGTTCTGCTCCTGGTCATAAACCCTAGATGATTCAATGTCTCTTCTAGCCTATGCTTCTATGCCATTTTATAGGGTTTAAAAGGGAGCTTGGTCTTTAACAGAACCTTACGAAAAAGGAGGAAACGACTCGACCCACCATGGCTATGTGACTCCATGGATCATACCTCTAGAGGAAGCAAAATCTGGCATGACCGTACTAGCTAACATGGTCGTGCAGACTAGCACGACTTGCCCATGTCAAGCTCTGAACTCCTCATTGTTGTTCTAATGCATGCTTTGCCTCTAAATATGGCACACGGTCATGGCATGGGTCACAAGTAGGTTGTGTAAGCTACTGGAAGTAGGCTCTCTACCTTTGAATGAGTCCAAATGTCGAGATCTTCATGTCCTGTCAATACAAAATGCATAAAGTAGTCTTCCAAACTAAATATATGAAAATGAATGCAAATACTTGAAGTTAACGCAAGTGTGCTCATGTAATGAAGGAAATATATGCAAAATAAGATAGAAAATATGTGTAGGCATCACACATATCAAATACTCTCATACATAAACTTTTATTTGTCCTCAAGCAAAAACCCTGCAGTTAAAGCCCATGTGTGTGAATGATGTTAGGATCGGTAGGAAAGCTAAAGGGCGGGGGGGGGGGGTGATTAGCACCGATTTGCTTGTTGATGATTTGTCGCTGTGGAAGACTCCAAGCAATGCTAACACAAGGATTTACTTGGTATCTACCTCCTTGAGGTGACTAATCCAAGGATCCGCTCTTCGTCACTCTCTTATACACTATGAAAGATCTCCTTCTTGAGGTGAAGAAACCTCTTAAAGGCTTACAAGAAGATACAACAAAAAACTCAAGCAAATACAAAATAAATCTAACAAGATTTGCACACTTAGATCCTTGCTTGTCTTGTTTTCTTCTTCTTCTTACTTGGAAAATGTCTCTTGAAGTGTGCCAACACTTGATAAGAATTGGCGAAAAGGAGGAGAAGAATCGTCGAAGAGCTTGAAGAGATGTGCGAAGGGATGCCGCTTCAAACTGCGTGAAAACCCTATATACTCGTGACCTAGGGTTCCCTAATCGATTAACACGTCAGACATAGTCGTTCAACGGTTATTTTTTGAAACTTAATCAATTATCCAATTGATTAAGATGATCTTAATTGATTGCTGAATCGATTCAGTACCTCTCTATGCTCTCGCGTAATTTCGCTGTAATCGATTGACCAATCGATTAACACCCTCCTTAATCGATTGCCCAATCGATCAAGAAGAGGGTGAATCGATCATCTAATCGATTAAGCCTGCTTATGTTCTCACAACCCAATTCTCTCAATCGATTACCCAATCGATTCATTCCCTCTTTAATCAATCACCCAACGATTAAGAGTGATTCTGTTTGTGAGAAATCAACATTAATCGATTATTTAATCGATTGACCCCAACCCTAACTTGTGTGCATAAGTCTAGGGTTTCCTTGCCTAACCCCGGTCAACCGTGACCTGTTAGGACTTCCTCACTAAGTGTCCGATCAAACCTTTGGCCGACTTGGATTTTTCCTTGCCTAGTTCCCAACTAGGATGTAACCTAGTTCCCAACCAGGTTTGCCTAACCCTTGAGTTAGGTCTAATCTCGCGGTAGACTTCCACCTTGCCAACGTACGATCTCCCCGATCTACCTGGACTTCACCTAGTCCCACTAGGACTTTTTTCATGCCAGCGTACGATCTTCTCGATCCACCTAGACTTCACCTAGTCTCACTAGGACTTTTTTCATGTCAGCGTGCGATCTCCCTGATCCACCTGGACTTCACCTAGTCCCACTAGCCCTACTAGGACTTTTCCCGTGCCAGTGTGCGATCTCCCCGATCCACTTGGACTTCACTTAGCCCCACTAGGTGTGTCTAGTCCTACTAGGACTTTTTCCGTGCCAGGTGCGATCTCCCCGATCCACCTAGACTTCGCATAGTCCCACTAGGTATGCCTAGTCCCACTAGGACTTTTTCCAGTCAAGTCTCTAGTCAACCTTGACCCACTTGACTCACACAATCTTCAAACATCATTATCAAATATTGAAACTCAAGCTCACTCGAACCTAGTCAAACTAGGTCAACTCTAACCTAATAAAGATTGCACCAACCTCCTTTTTTGTTATTTGGCAATATGTTTGAGTAAGACTAATCCATATTAGCCTTACAAATTCTCCCCCTTTGACACACATCAAAAACTCTCCCCGCGAGTCTATATGGTCAAGGGCATGCTCAATGTCACGCCCCGAGACTTAGGAGCCGCTGGTCCAATAGAAAATCAGACAGCACCTCCCCTGTCCGGCGGATAATTTACACATACAAACATCCCACGCAGTATATATATTTAGCCTCAGGCCTCCAAAATATATAAACACAACATAAAAGCACAAGACAACTAAGTAAATCATACCTGACTACGGACCGGTCCGACTTATGACAAATCAACCAATACATAAACCCCTTAGGGCACACTACAACACTCACAAGACATATACAGAGTCCTAAAAGAAATATGAAATAAATACATCGCCAAGTACAAAAACAAAACCCTGTCGTCGCAATGGGTAGGGACTGGCTGCTGGGCTCTTCTGGCGACTCCAAGTATTTCAGCCTGAAAATAAAAATATATGGCAACGGTGTGAGTCCATAAACTCAGTGAATACCCAGCAGATATGCATAGTACGTTATAATAACAATAGGAGTCTACGCTGATACAGTCTCATATGAACAATAGGAAAGGGTATACTGAAGATACTGAATAAAGATACCTACCAGAATCCATCTATCCTGCAGAGGGTGAAATAAATCCCTATGGAACAAGTATAACATATAATCCAAGATAAACAGATATCCAGTATATGCATGTCAATCAAGTGCAGAAATCAAATGCAGCAAACAATGCATGATGCAAAATATGCACATGGTGCAATGATATGTGTCACCCCTGACACCAGTCAGATCATCGTCCACCTGTCATAAATGGACGTCCGAAAGGGTAGAGCTATGACAATTGTACGCACCCTGCTATCACTGCTCCTGAGTGACCGAGTGGACAGGATGCTGGCGGAGGTCACTCTCCTACCCCAAGCAATGGGGGAGTCTAGCTCTCATCTTCTCGTGTCTCAGGACGAGAAGGGATCCCTGGCTGCTACCACGCACCGGAACCACCCTCCAAACAGTGACCGTGCGGAGCAATACAGGGCAAATGCACACACCCTATGGTAGCCACTACCCCTGAGTGGATGTGTGTGCATATCCTCATGTAACTAACGATGGGCTCAGACTACATAGGAGCCGATGATCATCAGCATGCAATAATGCAAGGATAGTGCATGACACAAAACATATATACCCACCAAGTCCTCAACTAACACCTCCGTGTGCTAGGTATAGGTCTGAATCCTATATTATGGAATACAAGTAATCTACTAGATATACTGAAAACGTAACCAGTGATCTATCAATGTCAACATGCAAGAGGGATCATATCTCTACATCTATGCACATATATGTGTATATATATATATATATATATATATACATGGAAACTATTGAGTCTGGATGAAGCTAAACAGGAGATAACCTCAGGGATAAGCAGTATATATCAAATGCAGGTATACTAAGACAGATATAGCATACAATCTTACTGTTATCTATAACAAACCATGCATAGCAATATGACAATATCTAAAAGATAAGTCAAAGGGTACCCGCCTCCAATAGAAGAATCTTGCATCAGAAAAGGACCTCCTGTCCGATAATCAGCAAATGAAAAATCCACTAGATGCCCTGTATCAAAGGCATATTGTTTAGCTATAATAATACATAATTTATAACTAAACGAGTTATCTCATTTTATTAGGATCGTCCTGATTGCCCCGTTTATTTAATTAATCATAATTAAATAAGTAGCCCCTAATTATCCCACAATGTATCAGAATATTTTGATCAAGATACAATGTATCCCATAGCACCAGCAACTAGATCAACAAGAGCAAGCCCAAACCACAATTCAAACCATACACTAATTCCTTTATACTAATCAACATCAATCCAACATGAGAATCCATCTATTACAAAACTGATCTCTACCTCCACCTATCACCACATGGCAACCTTCAAATAATACAAGGTTAGGGAACTCAAACCTATACCAATTAACTTTCCAAATCAGAACCATACAAACATATCCATAATAATTTAACTCACAACATCATATCCCACCTTACAATTTCCGGAAAAATAGAACTTTGGTAGTGAAATCAAAATCTGAGCAGAAATCTCATCCCTATCAATCTATCACCATCTTGAACAGATGTATCCATCTACATACAAACCCTACCTAATGCAATCTCACCTGAATTGGCACTGCTGATGAACTCAGCCTAGAATTGATGAATTTGGCCATACCTCTATGTGAATCTGATGCAAATAGATGAGATCCGCCCGATTAAATAAAACCACCTTCAAGAACACCATCCTCTCTTCCTTGGTAGTCTTCCTCGATCCTAGGTCCAAATTCTAATGGGGAATACAAAATGAGAATTCGTAGCATCAACATGAACCGATCATTACACAAAAATCAAATGCGATCTTCAATTCAAAGCTACCGCTTTGCTTCTAAATTTTCACACCAAAAATCCAATCAAGAGCCACCATAAAAAGGGTTATCTCTTACCTGAGTTGGCAGAGGGAATCGGCAGTCGCCAGAAGGAGGAGGCTCGCATGCGGTGTCAACATTTGCTGTGGTAGAAGAGAAGGCCTCGCGTGCATCGCTAGGGCATGGATCAAGGGCAAGGAGGCGGTGCTCTTGCGGCTGGCTCTCCGTGCGAGAGGTCGGCGCGATGGTTAGGGCTCGCGAAGGGAGAGGAAGAAAAAGGAGCGGGCGGCTACGGGTTTTGGCTGCGGCCGAGATGAGCGAAGAGGGATCGGGGAGTTTAAGGCGGCTAGGTCACGCGAATTGGGACAAGGGAGTGTTCATAAGGTGGTGGCTTTTTGCAGAACAGCCCCTCATTTTTCTCCATTTCACCCTAAACCCTTATGATTTCTGATTTTTAACATTTAACTCCCCTAGTTTACTTTACTAGCCCTTAAGCCCTCAAAATGTATAATTTTATTCCATCTAACTCCCCGAAACTTCGCCTAAGGGATCGGAAACCCTAGACTCAATCCGGAAAAATCCCGAAAAATTTTCTGGTCTAAATTTTCGAATCGCCGTATTTTACACTCAATAAAAGCCACATACCTTTTATTGTGACCCATGCTCAACCTTGAGCATTCATTATGATTAAGATTCCTAATTTTCATCCTTTCACTTATCCCAAAAAGAATATTTTAAACACATACTTTTAAGGCAGACCTCCCCCTCAAAACATCCTTTCCCTCACTCTATTTTGTATCATATTCATCAATGATGAGTGCTATCAAAAGATAGTTTTCACCAAGGTTTTCCAAAATAGTTTTGAAATAGTTTTCAAAAATAATTTCCAACCATGTTCTTTGGGCTAAATGTACATGACTTGTACATTAACTTTCCCAATGATTGGAGGTCACTTAAGTTCTTATTTTGGATGAATTTTAAAGATGCACTTTATCAACACCTTGAGTTTTTATTCATCAACCTAACATCTCATTTGTTTCTAATGTGTCTCAAAACACATTCAAATCAACTTATGGTCTTGTGAGATGTGAAAGTCATGTTCTCCCTAAACTAAGGGTCCACGTATTTCTACCTAGGCATTATAAACTTTGATCATTCGCCTAGAATGTCAATTAATGCCAATATTCTTAATTTCAATATAAATTAAACAATGCATGAAAATGACTATGACATGCATCATATTAAGATTTTCAAAAGAAAACTTATTATGGCTAGATGATGCATGTATGACATGACATGTGATATTTTTATAAAAAAATATGAATGATTAATTACGATGACATGACATATGATAGGGCACACAAATATTAGCATATTAGCATAAAAAAAAATTTAAATTTTCTATCGAAGTATCAATAACTCATCGCTAAGCCATTAATAATCCTAATTTGACCCCTAATTTTCCAAAATAATGTCAAAACCCCCAACTTGACATATCTTTGGATTCTAACCTAGTTGTGCCAACTTTATTTAATATTCAAAATCATAGTTTGGCACAATTTTACTCCTCAAGAGTAAACAAAGAATCCTTTTCATTTTCAAGGATAACAATTCCTTGAATATATCCCAAAGTGTCAACTTCATCAAGGTTGGTTTAACTACCCTTTCAATTTGAGTTAACACTCTCTAGACCTATCTAAGGTGTGGCGAATACACTTTTAGGAACCCAAAGCCTATTGGTGCTCCTTGAGTGTTCTAAGTATTCACTAGGGATAACTTCCCTTGATACATTCCTAACGACTTTTCCATGCTTCTCCGAAGACTTAGTCATGTTGGTCTTGTCTTGGTCAACTCTAGGGATGACTGTCCTTATGACCTTGACTTGACTCCTAGACCTAGATTTAATTCCATACCTATATAGAACTCTATGATATGATGACCCATCATCTTTGGCTTTAGGTTTGTACCCCAAACCTTTCTTGCCCCTAGATGGTCCTTGTTATCCTAACCCTAGGTTTTGAATCTTTGATCCCTTAAATAGATTTTCTATTTTCATAAGAGATTTTTCTAGTTGATCAAGTTTTGGCCTCAAAACTTGATTTTCTATCATTACATCCTCAAGGCTTGGTTTTCTAATATAGCCTTGGTATTTTTTTTCTTGGCCTTGGGTTGAGTAGGTCTATAATTGAATGACCTAGATTTTTCCTTATCCTTAGGTGTGATAGTCCTAGCATGAAAGACTCTATTTTTCCTTAGGTTTTTTATACCTCCTATTTTCATGATAAATAGCATTGAAATGATAATAATTATTTCCAGTATGCATATTACTATGATTTAAATAAGTACCATTGCCTAATGATATCTTAGTCTCATTCTTGGAGGCTCCTCCTTGATTTAAGCTCCTTTTTTTTTGTCTTGGTTGGATCCTTCCCCTTTGGATATTGGTTTCAATAATGTTCCTTTAGTTTGCATGAGAAGCACACAATGTGCTTCTTATCCTTCCGTACCACAGGGCCGACTTCCTTTGACTTCTCCTTGGTCTTGGGTGTCACTTGCACATTTTTCTTGACCAAATTAGGACACTTACTCTAGTAGTGCCCTTTTTCCCTACACTCAAAGCAAATGATATGATCTTTATTTTTGCAAATTGAAATTGTTATACCTTCATGAGGTGTAGAGGTGACACTCGATTCTTCTTCTTCTTTATGACCTTGGATGATGATGTTGAAGTTTTTCTTTGATCCGATATCAATGGCGAATTTTGCTCCCCCTTAATCCTTGAAGTGGAGGCTTTTTGAACTTCATCGTCGGATGTTTAGTATCTCTCAACTTCTGAATCTTCTTCCTTCGATGAATCTCTCTCTTCGGATTTGTCGTGATTTGGCAAAGTGGAGGGATTTTCATGAAGCTTTGCCAATTTGCTTCGAAGCTCTTTGGCATCTTGAAATTCTCTAATTTTTTCCAAGATGGTGCTTGGCAATAAATTGACCAACAATTTGGTCAACTTGTCGTTGGCCTCGCATCTCTTGATTTGCTCCTCATTCTATTTGATCATCTTGAGGAGCATCCCTTTGCTATTTGTTGGAGCTTTAAAGCCCTCCATTAGAGCAACCATTACTCTATCCTCATCAAGAAGAAATTTTTACTCTTTGTCTTCTAAAGATTGAAATTTACTTTGTCGAATGATGGAGGTACCTGAGTGTCATAACCGAACTCCATTTTGAAGTTGAACCGACTTGATGATGACTTCTTAAAATTAGGGTTTCTTTAAAACTTCTTCTTCTTCGTCTAACTCTTGCTCTTTTGGCGGTGAGTCTAACAAGAGCAAACTTGGCTCTGATAACACTTGTTAGGACAGGTAGGGGAGCTAGAGGGGGTGATTAGCTCCGATTTACTTGTTAATGATTTGTCACTGCGGAAGACTCCAAGCAATGCTAACACTCAAGGATTTACTGTTGATGCAGTCTGGCCCTGATTGTTGTTTTGGTGTTGACACCGATTTTAGTTTAGGTTGATGATTATGATTAAGTCCTGATCGAGGATTAGGCATGGTATGGAAAATCCTAGCTTGGAGGGCTAGGTGTTGGAAAATCCTAACCTGGAGGGTTAGGTGTGGAAAATCTTAGCTTGGAGGGCTAGGTGTTGGAAAATCCTTACCTGGAGGGTTAGGTGTGGAAAATCCTAGCTTGGAGGGCTAGGTGTTGGAAAAGTCCTAATTTGGAAGGGTTGGGTGAAAAGTCCTAGCTTGGAGGGCTAGGTGAAAAGTCCTAACTTGGAGGGTTATGTGCAAAGTCCCAACCTGGAGAATTAGGTGAAAAGTCCTAACTTGGAGGGTCAGGTGCCTAGCTTGGAGGGCTAGGTTGGATGAAGTTCTAACTCGGAAAGGTTGGGTGAAAAGTCCTAGCTTGGAGGGCTAGGTAAAAAGTCCTAGCTTGGAGGGCTAGGTGAAAAGTCCTAACTTGGAGGGTTAGGTGCAAATTCCCAACTTGGAGAGTTAGATGGAAAAATCCTTAGCTTGGAGGGCTAAGGTGGATGAAACCCTAGCTTGGAGGGCTAGGTTTGAGTCCCTGGATCGGTCTGGTGACCGATCAGGGATATTGGCACGCTACTCCTTCGTGGATCGGTCTGGTGACCGATCCAGTGATGTCTGATCGGTCTGGTGACCGATCAGGGAGCGCACAGTGAGGTTGGGAACCTACTGTGTTGCTCCTGATCGGTCTGGTGATTGATCAGGGAGCAGGCTATTGCCGTGTTGCTTGGCTCCTGATCGGCCCGGTGACCAATCAGGGAGCAGGCAGCTTCCTCACTGCCTTGCTCCTGATCGGTCTGGTGACCGATCAGGGAGCGAACAGTGAGTGAGTTCCCCCACGGATCAGCTTCTGAACGGTCCGGTGACCGATCAGGGACTTAGGATTTGATTTCCAAGATCACTGATCATTAGACCTGATCGGTCTGGGTGACCGATCAGGCTTCACTCTGATCGGTCTGGGTGACCGATCAGTCTTCACTCTGATCGGTCACAAGACCGATCAGGTGTGTATTGCCATGAGAGCTGGGAATCCCAGCGAAGCAGTGGATCGGTCTGGTGACCGACCCACAAGCCCTGGATCGGTCCGGTGACTAATCACTTTAATTCATATTGCGTTATCAGACGCTCTGAACATATCTGATTCTCTGCGCTCACTGATCTTTGATTTTCTGATTGATATGTTGTGCTAACAATCTGATTAAGCTGCAGGTGACAGGGGAGGATTCAAACACTCAAGGAGAGTCAATGGAGACCTTTCCTTGGAGCAGGTTTGTCCGTTTTTCCATCTCAGGTTGCAACGGCCAAGCTGCAGACTGGAGCTGAGATTGGAGCTTGGCTGAGGGAAGCTCAGGGAGTCCAGGGAGAGCTCACTGGTAGCTGGCATTGGCAGGTGAGCAGCTGGTGGCTGCAGGGATGGTGTCATCTGACGCTTGGTGGAGAAACAAAAGGGCGGAAGAAGGCTTCGTTGAAGCAGAGTTCGCGAAACAGTTTTTGCTTGAGTTCTTCCTGCGCCTTTGAGTTCTCCACAACATGCTTGCGTGATCTGAAGTTCCATCTTGGGCAAGCATCTGAAATCAGAGAAGCAACCGTTCTCTACTTGAGCACCTGGAGGAAGGAACAAGAAGTTCCAAGTCCAATAGCGAGAAGACACGGGGAAAGGGTTCTTGCGTGAGATCATCGCTGGGTGGAGCTCTGAGGGAGATTGCTGTGTTCTTGTCTTTGCCAAGTGCTAAGTAAGATCTTTCTTGTGTTTCATTGTACTTAAACCTATATCTTTGATTGAAACGCTGTGGAGAGGTTTCTCCACCGAGAAGGAGGTTGCTTTCTATCCGGTGTTAACCGGGGCTTGATCTGC
>JAGFNQ010001320.1:182606-220016 GCA_024364735.1 Boesenbergia rotunda | reverse complement strand
TCGGTCACCGGACCGATCCAGGGCTCGTGGGTCTGTGATAGATTCCATTTTATTGATCATTTGAGTGGCTTAAATCCCTGTTTGATCTATGTTTTTATTGCCAAAATTGTGAAATTGCCTTGGTTTTAGAACTTATTCATATTTTGGACTTAAATGCAAAAGTACACATATTTGAGTTAATTGGCCACTAAATTCTTGATTTATTTTTTTTGTAGGCATCAAAGGTTCCGGGACCTAGAGCATATTGGGTCAAACATGAGTCGGAAGTGAACCGGATCGAATTATCAAGCCTACGATTAATCCGGGCCGTCCGATTCGAGAGCGGCTAGATCTGAGCCATC
The DNA here is from genome assembly GCA_024364735.1 of Boesenbergia rotunda. NCBI lineage: Eukaryota > Viridiplantae > Streptophyta > Magnoliopsida > Zingiberales > Zingiberaceae > Boesenbergia > Boesenbergia rotunda. Next base: position 219,675 of record JAGFNQ010001320.1, on the reverse strand, counting down.
CGGGACGATCTGAAGCAATCCGAGCTAGGGTTAGGGTTGATCAAGCTCTATGATCAAGATCTGAATATTTCATCCTAATCAGAGCTAAATCAACCATTGGATCAAGCAAGGAGGGCTCTAGAGCGTCCATTCATAGATAGAGTTGATCTGGACCATCCGTTGCATATCTGGAGGATCCGAGCTACCACAAGGCAGATCCTGACCTCAGATCACCATCATCAAAGTTTGGCTCAAATCAGAGATCGGCCGTTGGATTTCCTCAAATCGATCCGAGCCGTCCATTGGTTAATACTTAAGGAAATGAACTCAGAAACTTACCCTTGTCGCGTCTTCAGCCCAGCTTCCACTGTTCTTCGCCGTTCTTCCCCGTTTCTTCATCGTTCTTCAAAATTCTTGCTTCCAAGAAGGCGTGACCACCTCATTTTCATTCCCAGATCGAGAATCAAGTCCTTGGCGATTGGTGTTTAAAGAATTCTGCTCATTTGCGCTGGAACAGAGGATTTCTTGGGGGTTCCGGCAGTTCTCAGTCCGATCATCCTCTTCTCGACCACAATCCATTTTAAAGCTTCCGAACCACTTGTAGGGGTTCTCAGGTGAGCTCAGAAGTTTCCCACATCATCATCGCAGCTCCTCCAATCGAGATGAAGTGAATCGGATGGAAAGTTCCATCAAGCGCAGAGTCTGTTCAGAAACAACTTCAGAATCAATTGTCCATCGATTTGCTGAGCCTAGGGGTTCGAAGCCGGTTCTTGATTGACAACCAAGAATTTCTTGAGCTGAGGAAGGAGTTGAGGAGTAGCTTAGGCCCTTAAGTTTCATGTTTTGTAGCTTACTTTTCAATGTTTGCACTGTTCTGTTCTGAATTTCTATTTAGTTACTGAATATTTTGGTTTTTAAGTTGTTAGCCATAAGTTAGCTTCAATTATGCAAGTAGAGTAAGTTAGGAACCTGTTTAGCAATTGACAAGATCAAATTTCAGTTCATTTTAGTTCAATTTGCCAGCGTGCCAATTTCAAGTGTTGCGTGCCAAGTTTAATTCAGTTTTGCTTTCTTTCTTTTGGTTTCTGAATTTGTCTCAGATTTCTGAGTTCCTTTGCAGTTAATTCCTGCTCTAGTAGTGGATAGATAGTGTGTTTGGTTCAATTAGCATTTGCTTTAAGTTTTGCGCAATCAATTCCATTGTTGCTTGCCATTTAAAGTCTGAAAGAAAAAAATCAAATCTGTTTTCTGTTTACTCCATTTCCGAATTGGTGTTTTCTGTTTTCAGTTCTGTTTCATTAGTTTCTGTTAAGAAATTGTTAGATAAGTTTCCTTGCACCTAGATTAGTTGCTTTAACTTGTTTTGCATTAGCTAGTGTAGACTTTGATCTATTTCGAAAGAAAACTCTTTAGTAAGCCTTTAATTTCTGCATTCTTAGTTTCAAGCAATTTCATTTCTGAAATTTCTTTGTTTCCCTATCGAACCAATCAATTTTAAAAAGAAAAAAAAAAGAAGTTGAGCTTGAAGATCATTTATTTCCGAATTTAGAGCTAGTTTTGGCACAAAGGATTTCTCTTGCGTGCCAATTGATTTGGATCCAATTGCATCCGAATTTAGCTTGCTTTCATGGCATAAGATTGTGTTTGAATCAATCAGTTTGCATTCGCTTATTTCTGAATTTCTTTAGGCAGTGGTTGGCTTCCAAAAACAGTTCATGCTAAGTTGATAATTGTTGCTAGTGTAAATTCGAAATTTGCTTTGCATTGATTTGTCTTAATTTGCTTGATTCCGAAAATTGCCATAACTGAATTTATATTTCAGATTAGTGTTTGTTTGCAATTTGAACTTAGATTTGGTTTTCCAATTAGGGTAAGTTCCTTGTTTGATTTGGTTTCCCATTAGTTGAGTCTCTCTTAGTGCCAATTTTCTTTGTTTAGTTCCATTGCTCACTTTCTTTTATTTTCATTTCATTTTTCATTTTCAATTAAGAACCAAAATTTCATTACTTATTTGAAACCCAAAAATGACACATAACTACAAGTTTGAATCAAGCACGACAACTATCCCCGAGAAAAATACGACCTGTGGCCCCTTTGCTACATTCTTATATATTTTGCTTGTAAAAGGGTTTCCAGTTATTCATTCATATCTAAATTTGAGGCCCACATTCGTGACACATAGTTTGGGCCTATCAGTCTGTCACCTGACTGATCCACCGCTTCGCTGGGACTCCCAGCTCTCGCGGCAACACAAGCCTGATCGGTCACCGGACCTATCAGAGTGAAGCATGATCGGTCACCAGACCGATCAGAGTGATGCCTGATCGGTCCCTCAGACCGATCAGGTACGATGAACAGTAATGCCAGAAATCAGATCCTAAGTCCCTGATCGGTCACTGGACCATTCAGGAACTGATCCGCGGGGGAACTCAACTCACTGATCACTCCCTGATCGGTCACCAGACCGATCAGGAGTAAAGCAGTGAGGAAGTTGCCTGCTCCCTGATCGGTCACCGGACCGATCAGGAGCCAAACAACAAGGCAACAACCTGCTGCCTGATCGGTCACCAGACCAATCAGGAGCTGCACAGCAGGTTCCCAACCTCACTGTGCACTCCCTGATCGGTCACCAGACCAATCAGTCATCGCTGGATCGGTCACCAGACCGATCCATGAAGGAGCAGCGTACCAATATCCCTGATCGGTCACCAGACCGATCCAGGGACTCAAACCTAGCCCTTCAAGATAGGGTTTCATCCACCTTAGCCCTCCAAGCTAAGGATTTTTCACCTAACCCTCCAAGTTGAGAATTTTCACCTAACCCTCCAAGTTAGGACTTTTCACCTAGCCCTTCAAGCTAGGACTTTTCACCCAACTCTTCCGAATTAGGACTTTTCCAAACCTAGCCCTCCAAGCTAGGACCTGGCCCTCCAAGCTAGGACTTTTTCACCTAACTCTCCAAGTTGGGACTTTTCACCTAACCCTCCAAGTTAGGACTTTTCACCTAGCCCTCCAAGCTAGGACTTTTCACCCAACCGTTCCGAATTAGGACTTTTCAACACCTAGCCCTCCAAGCTAGGACTTTCCATACCTAACCCTCCAGGTTAGGATTTTCCAACACCTAGCCCTCCAAGCTAGGATTTCCCATAACATGCCTAATCCCCAATTAGGACTTAACCATAATCATGATAATCATCAACCTAAACTAAAATCGGTGTCAACACCAAAACAACAATCAGGGCCAGACTGCATCAACAATCTCCCCCTTTTTATTGTTTGACAACCCGATTTTAAGTTTAGGGGTTCTCAATCAATTTCCTCAACTTTCAGAATCATAGGGGAATCAAGATCCTCCCCCTACAATATAATCATCCTAAACTTAACCAACCAACACTCTCCCCCTTTGTCGAACACTGAAAAAGGGTCTAGAGGGGCTGTTAAGTTTAATCATACTCCCCCTCAACCCTAGGGGTATCCCAACACCATAAAGATTTGATTGATTTTTGATAAACATATGAACACATATGACAAAAATAGGGCATGGCAAATCTAGCATATGTATCATATGGGCAAAGCATCATAAGTATGAGCATAAGCATATAGAATGAGGCATATAAACAAATAGGAATCAAGTGAACTCATATAAGCCAACATCCTAAACAGGATGAGGCAAGCAATATATCAGGGCATCAACCAAATATAACAATCATCAAAACAGTCAACACCATCAATGCTCATCGTCTGAAGAATCAGCAATATATATAACACCTCCTGGCGAAGGTATGCTCGGGGATGCACCATCAGGAAACATATAATGATATCATTCCTTATACCATGTGTCCTGTAGTGAGCTGATCTCAGAGATGTCGGATGCGAGAGTGTCAAGCCGGTGATCGAAAGACTGAAACTCCGAGCTGACCTCCTGGTGCCAGTGCTCGGAAATGTGTAGCTTGCGCTGCATCAACTGCTCTAACTCCGCAACCTGCCAGCGTAAATCAGGAGCCCACCGATCATAATCCTCAGCATCAGCCGGCGGCTCCTGGTCAGGGACTGCTCTCGGTAACTCCCCCTCATGTCGTCGAACCTTCCACCACAACCCCTGTGATCCGACAACAATGCCAGATTGGGCCATCATGCGACGATCAATTCGACAATCCTGTCGAACCATGGGTATAATGCAGCCCTGTGAAACATCAATGCCAACAGACTCCAGCCAGGCAGTGATGATATGGCCAAATGGCATGTAGACTGTCTGGACGGACTGTATACTGTAGACGATGATAGAGAAATAGACCGAAGCCACCGGGTCAAAATCTAACTGCCGGTGCATCCCGTAGAGCATCAAACAGTGGAACGGGTGAATCTCATCTAGGTGTTTCGAAATAGTTGGAAGGAGACAATTGGTGATGATCTTAAACAAGACATATTCAACGGGGGAAAGTCGAAGAGCAGGAAATGTGGGAAAATCACAGGTACACTCACCGGAACCCTTTGGCCTGGGATGGCCTAGAAAGTACTCGTAGATGGAATCAGGAGTGACTCCATCAAAGGGAACCGGAAGAGGATCAGGAGGATAAGGATAGAGAGAAAACTGATTCTCTGACCGACGACAGCCAAGGAAATTAGTGAAAATAGATAGATTAAAATTAAGGTCGACACTAGCAACGGGGGTTTTCCACCCCGTACCCTCCCCACAGACCATGTTGTTATAGAATTCAGAGACCAAATCAAGGTTGATTGGCCTCTCAAGGTACAGAATAGGTTGAAGATTATAATATTCAATACTTTGTCGAACTGTCGCGCAATGTTCGTAGATAAAAGTTGGGTCTATAGTTCGACATGGCATGAGTTTGAAATTGTGCTATTGGAAGTTTAGAGCCAAGGTAATATTCTGAAATCTAGTATGCGGAGGTGGTGGAGGCCTTGAAAGAGGGGTAGATGATGAAGGGGCTTTCCCCTTCGCGCTGCCCTCTGCAGAATCTTTACCCTTAAAAGACTTTCTACAGATGTGAAGAAATCATAAAGATAGATTTGATCATGGAACAGGACAATCAAGTGAGCAATATTGAGTTGATCACAAGAACACAGGTTAATCACGGACCCAAGATTTGATCATAGAAGAGTAATCATAAGGTAAGACGTTTGATCAAAGATAAGACATGGCAAGATAGGTCACGGCCAAAGTAGGAGGTCACGGCATAACAAGCAACACATGGTTAGGCTAAAAAACATAATTTATGAACTGAGTCGAAAAGAAAACTAACCAAGGAGAACTTACTTAGGCGCCATGGAAGAAATTCTTGAAGGTTGAGAGTAAACTCCTCTCTGAACCTTACGCAAGGGAGGATCGCGCAGTTGCTAACACCACTAACAGCAAGGACAAGAGCTCTCGCGCAAAAGGAGATGACCACACTCGCAGAGAAGATCGCACAGCAAGGAAGGAAAAGACTGCACGCGCAAGTGAGGAGGAAGAGGGTTTCGGCGCTAGGGTTCGACAATGAAAGATTTTGGAGGAGTTAATCAGTTTGTGGATCGGTCCACCAACCTGAATTTAATGTGATTGAACGGATCACCATTCGATCTGGAAACGCCCAGACCGATCAGGCTCTGGCCTGATCGGACTGGCCTGGTCCTGATCGGTCGGGTGACCGATCAGGCAGGTTCCTGATCGATCGGCTGATCGATCAGGAAGCGAACAGTAGGGTCGAATGAAATCTTGGAAGCCCCTGATCGGTCTATGGATCGATCACAATAGTGTTCCAGATCGGTCTGGGGACCGATCCAAGCTAGGCTAGAATTATGAAATCTCGCGAAGTTTCTGTGACCCCTCTGATCGGTCTGTGGACCGATCACTACCGAGAGGAGCCAGATCGGTGCGGGGACCGATCAGCCCTACGCCTGATCGGTCCGGTGACCGATCAGGGTTCCTGATATTCCCTGATACGATCTGAAACATTCAGTTTCAGTCTTTCAAAATCTTTCCAACGAGATCTGTTGAAGTTTATCGAACTTGGACATGATCTCATGACTAAAATTGATCCCTAACCAAGGATCAAAGGTCCTTATAGGTTCAATAATCACTTTGCTCCACCCAAGTGGAGTCAAACTCAATCAACAATCATTCAAACAAGTTTTAACCAAGATTGTGCCAAATTCAAGTTTCTAATCAAGTTTCCTTGATTGGAATGTCCAAGGATGATCATGGAGCCAAATACACATATGTTATGCATTGGTTTTCCCCATACTTGATCACCGAAGTGATTTTTATCTCGTCAACTTAATTTCTCAAGGGATGCATTGACATTTTGAGAAATTGAGTTGATCCTAGCATCTCACCCAATTTCTAGCAAACAAAAACATTTTGGTACACCTTATAGTTTGTGTGAGATGTCCACAAAGTTACCCAATTGTTTCCCAACAATTTGAAATAATCATGAAGGGTTTGGATGCATTATGAAAACTATGAAGTACGACACATTCCCAACTCCCTCATTAAGAAACTAAACTCGTTTTCGGGAAGTGGTTTAGTGAAAATGTCAGCGAGGTTTGACATGGACTCTACATGTGAGAGTACAATATCTCCCCTAGCAACATGATCCCTAATGAAGTGATGACGTACCTCAATATGTTTGGTCCTAGAATGATGGACTGGATTCTTGGTTAGGTTAATTGTGCTAATGTTGTCACACAACACTTGCACACTTTTGTAACTTAATCCATAGTCCTCCAAAGTGTGAATCATCCACAACAATTGTGATACGCTCTCTCCCATGGCGATATATTCTGCCTCAGTCGTTGAGAGAGCAACACAATGTTGCTTCCGACTTGACCAACTAACTAAAGATAATCCTAGAAATTGGCAGCCCCCACTTGTGCTTTTCCGATCCAACTTACATCCAGCGTAGTCGGAATCGATATAGCCAATTAAATCAAAAGATTCGATACGGGGGTACCAAAGACCAACTCATATTGTGCCTTTAAGGTATCTCAAAATTCTCTTGACAGCGATCAAGTGAGATTCCTTGGCACAGACTTGATACCTAGCACACATACCCACAGCAAAAAGAATATCAGGTCGACTAGCTGTGAGGTATAGCAGACTACCTATTATGCTCCGATATTAAGTCAAATCAACAGGTTTACCACTCTCATCGTTGTCTAACCTTGTGATTGTAGCCATGGGAGTGGTTACCTCTTTTGAATCACTCATATTGAATTTACGAAGCATTTCTTGTGTATATTTTGATTGGTGCACATGGATACCATCGCGAGTTTGCTTGATTTCAAGTCCAAGGAAGAAAGTCAACTCTCCCACTAGACTCATTTCAAATTCACTTTCCATGTGTCTAATGAATTCATTTAAATAGCCCTTGTTATTTGAGCCACAAATTATGTCATCGACATATACTTGGGCTACAAAAATATTATCACCATCTCTCCGTAGAAATAGTGTAGGGTCTATTTGGCCTCTAACGAAGCTCTTCTCAATTAGGAATGTCGACAATCACTCGTACCAAGCTCGGGGTGCTTGTTTAAGACCATAAAGTGCCTTTTTTAGCTTGAACACATGATTTGGGAATTCGGTACTCTCAAACCCCGGAGGTTGTTCGACATAGACCTCTTTCCTAATTAAACCATTTAGAAAAGCCGATTTGACGTCCATTTGATATAATTTGAAACCACGATGTGCTGCAAATGCTAGCATCAATCGGATGGACTCTAATCGTGCCACGGGAGCATAGGTCTCATCATAATCAAGGTCTTCAACTTGACTATAGCCCTTGGCTACTAAGCGTGCCTTGTTTCTAATGATTTCTCCCTTATGGTTCAATTTGTTCATGAAGAACCATTTGGTTTCAATGATGGTGGTCTTCTTAGGTCTAGGGACTAAGTCCCAAACTTGACTCCTTTCGAATTGACCTAGTTCATCTTGCATTGCAATGATCTAATCGGGATCATTTAATGCTTCATCAATTTTTCTAGGTTTAATTTCGGAAATTAACGCAACTTCATTAGCCTCATTCCGGAAGAATGATCTAGTTCTAACCCCATGATGGATGTCTCCAACAATTTGGTCTTGGGGATGACTAGAGGCTAATCTAGTTTATCTTGGTGTTGGTGGTGCTTCTTGAATGGGTTCACTAGACATCGGCTCAACCTCAGGATCCGGCTGATCAAAGAGTTGTCTAGGCTCACCGTCATCGGATTCATCACCATCAACAACATTTGGACTATCATTCAAACTTAGTCTCCTAAGTTCGAGTTGAACCTCATCTTCTGGTTGTCCACTGACTTTTGGAATTTCTTCAAAGACAACATCAGAAGACTCTTCAACTAATCTAGACTTTTTGTTGTAGACTCGGTAGGCTTTACTAACGAGGGAATACCCGACCAGTATCCCTTCATCAGCCTTTGCCGTGAACTTCCCAAGATGGTCCTTGGTATTTAGGATGAACACCTTACAACCAAACACCCTAAGATGTTTAACCGTAGGTGGTTTCCCAAACCAAAGTTCATGGGGAGTCTTACCCAAAAACCTATGGATGAGGACTCGGTTTTGCACATAGCAATCTATATTTACAGCTTCAGCCCATAAGTAACTCGGGAGTGAGTACTCATTAAGCATGCTTCGTGCAGCCTCTTGTAGAACACGGTTCTTCCTCTCTACAACACCATTTTGTTGTGGTGTTCTAGGAGTAGAGAACTCATGTCTATAACCTCTATCTTGACAAAATTCTAAAAACCGTTGGTTTTAAAATTCACCTCCATAATCACTTCTAATTGTCTTAATGGTTGACGATTTTTCATTTTCAACTCTTCTACAAAAAGAAATGAAAACATCTAGGGTTTGGTCCTTATATTTTAAAAAGTAGGTCCATGTATATCTAGTAAAATCATCAATGATAACAAAGCAATATCTACTTCCATTCAATGATATGATAGTACTGCAATCAAATAGATCCATGTGAAGTAAATCTAAAGCAGTAGATGTACTTACAGTGCTTTTACATTTATGTGCAGATTTTATTTGCTTACCCATTTGACACACATCACAAAGGTTGTCCTTTACATACTTGATACTTGGTAAGCCACGAACTAACCCCTTGTTGGCCAACTTCCGGATGTTCTTCATGTTCACATGAGCAAGTCTCCGGTGCCAAAGGGTGGACTCTTCTTCTTTTGACATGAAACACTTAGCAGAAACATTAGTAGCACTTTTAAATGAAACTTGATAAATATTGTCTACTCTTGTTCCTACTAGTACCGTGTCCAAGGTGTCATGTTGTCTAACTAGACATTGACTTGGTTGAAAGTCAATTGTGTAATCCGTGTCACACAATTGACTGACACTTAGGAGATTAAATGTCATCCCCTTGACTAGAAGGACATTTGAAATTCTAAGACATTCGGATATTTGAATGTCTCCTATTCCTATGACCTTAAGACTACCATTGTTACCAAATGAAACATTACCTCTACTTTTCTTGTGAAGTGTGGTAAACAATGATCTATCCCCGGTCATGTGTTTAGAGCATCCACTATCAACGAACCAAGTTGATAGATGCTCCCCCTCAATCATAACCTACACAATTCGAAAAATAGAAGTTTTAGGTACCCAAACCTTGGGACCTAAAGCATCAACTAAACAAGACTTAGGCACCCATGCCTTGACAACTTTCTTTTGAACCTTGGGTGTCCTAGATTGTCTCATATCAGTCCTAGACATCAAGGACACAAACGAAGGTTCTTTGGGTCGGTAACCAATACCGGCCCTATTGTAGACTGCCCTTTGGGCATTCAATATCATGTCTAGGGTCTTAGAGCTAGTTGAGAACTTCTCAAGAATATTCTTGAGTCTCTCAACTTCACTCTTTAATGATTTATTTTCTTCTACTAGGGATTCATCATGCAAATTATCTATATCCTCAACCCTAGAGGATTTCAATTGGTCAATCTCAAGTTTTAATGATTTGATCTCATCCTCTAACATGTCAACATGCAAATCATCAATGTTATCATCTCTAGTTAATTTCAATTGATCAATTTCTAATTGCAATGCTTTAACCTTATTTTTCGACTTCTTTAACATATTGGTTAAACATGCAATTGCTCTATAACACTTTTCAAGTTCGGGAGAAGTTACCTCTTCATCATCCGAAGATGTGAAGCCGCGTTTGAGGAGTTGGATGATTCATCACTGCTTTCCTCTCCAAGAGCCATGAGTGCCACATGTCTTGTGCTCTTCTCCTCCTTCTCTTCATCGGATGAGCTTGATGAGGATTTATCCCAAGTAGCCTTCAAGGTCATCTTCTTCTTCTTGGATTTTTCTTCTTTCCTTTTGGATCTCTCCTCCTTCTTCTTTAGCTTCGGGCATTCATTCTTGAAATGCCCTTTCCTACCACACTCATAGCAAGAGGCATTAGTCTTATCAAGTTTAGCTTCACTAGGATTACCTTTACCCTTGAAGCGCCGACCGCTTCTCATCATCCTTCTTACAAAGTTTGCCATCTCGGAGGATGAGGAGCCGCTACCATCTTCTTCGGAATCGGACTCGGATTCAGAAGATGATGAAGATGAAGTGACTTCCTTCTCCTTCTTCTTCTCCTTCTTCTTCTTGTTCGATCGGTCCCCTGCCACTAAAGCAATCCCCTTCTCCTTGGGGCCTTTGTTAACCATTTCATGCAATTCCATTTTACAAAACAAATCATCTAGCTTAACAATTGATAAGTCCTTGGATACTTTGTAGGCGTCCACCATGGATGACCACAAAGCATTCCTTGGAAATACTTTTAGTACATACCTCACAAGGTCGCGATTCTCGACTTTTCATCAATCGAATGAAGCCCATTGAGGACTTCCTTGAACCGGCTATGAAGTTCGCTTACCGATTCATTTTCCTTCATGGAGAGATTTTGCAATTGGTTGAGAAACAAATCCCTCTTGGCGATTCTTGAGTCTCGGGTGCCCTCATGAAGTTCGATGAGCTTGTTCCACAAGTCCTTTGCACTTGTGAAAGGACCAACCTTGATGAGTTGGTCTTTGTTCATGCCGCATTGTAGAGTGACAACTGCCTTCGCATCGGCTTCACTCTTCCGAGTTTGTTCGGCTGTCCACCGCCATGATTCAAGTTCCTTGCCTTCATCATCCTTTGGAGGGGTGAATCCCTCCTTCACCGCAAACCAAGTGTTGATGTCCATCTTCAAATAATACTCCATCTTTGATCTCCAATATTGGAAATCAGCGCCATCAAAGAAAGGAGGTCGGGTGGTGGAAAATCCTTCTCTCAACGCCATGGATGATAGCTCTCGGTTGTTAATCCGCAAAAACAGAGCCCCAAGCTCTGATACCACTTGTTGGAACCCGGATGGCTAGAGAGGGGGGGTGAATATAGCCAATCACTTGGACTTAACGACTTATAGAATTTCTGCACTCAAATTTATCAGTAGCACAGCGGAAGAAACAATGAAAACAAATAAGTGCAGAAAACAGAAAACGAAAGCAAGCAACCACAACTAGCAGGATCGCTAACAAGGAGGGTTTACAAGGCTCGGGGATAACGTTCCCCTACTCCTTGGCGTGCCCTTAAGGTGGGCGATCCCTTGATCGTCGGCAGATCAAGCCCCAGTTAACACCGGATAGATAGCAACCTCCTTCTCGGTGGAGAAACCCCTCCACAGCGTTTCAATCACAGATATATGTTTAAGCACAATGAAACACAAGAAAGATCTTACTTAGCACTAGCGAAGACAAGAACACAGCAAGCTTCCTCCTGAGCTCCACACAGCGACGATCTCACGCAAGAACCCTTTCCCCGTGTCTTCTCGCTCTTGGACTCGAAGCTTCTTGTTCCTTCCTCCAAGTGCTCAAGCAAGGAGTGGTTGCTTCTCAGATCTCAACGGCTTGCTCAGGAATGATGGAATAGCAAGATCACAAGAACGCAGCAAGCCACAAGAACTTCACAGCAATACTGATTCACAGAGTTATTGAAGACTTCTCACAACCGGCGCTTAAGTCTTCTCCACACAGCTATAGGTCACCATCCCACAGCAGCCTCTAGCTGCTCTTCTGCAACCACCAGCCACCACTGAGCCCTTCTGGACCTCCTGAGCTTCCCTCAGACCAGCCCCAGACAGCAGCTCCAGCCAGTGCCAGCGTCCGTTGCAACCTGGGATGGAAAACAGACAAACCTGCTCCAAAGAAAGACCACCATTGACTCTCCTTGAGTGTTTGAATCCTTCCCTATCACCTGCAGCTTAATCAGTGGGTTAGAGCAACATATCAAGCAAGAAATCAAAGATCAGAGATCAGCCGCAGTGTATCAGATATGCTCAGACGCGATCAGAGCGTCTGACAATGTAATTTGAATTAAAGTGATCGGTCACCGGACAGATCTAGGGCTCGTGGGTCGGTCACCTGACCGATCCACCGCTTCGCTGGGACTCCCAGCTCTCGCGGTAACACAAGCCTGATCGGTCACCGGACTGATCAGAGTGAAGCCTGATCGGTCACCAGACCGTTCAGAGTGATACCTGATCGGTCCCTCAGACCAATTAGGTACAATGAACAGTAATCTCGGAAATTAGATCCTAAGTCCCTGATCGGTCACTGGACCGTTCAGGAACTGATCCGCGGGGGAACTCAACTCACTGATCACTCCCTGATCGGTCACCAGACCGATCAAGAGTAAGGCAATGAGGAAGTTGCCTGCTCCCTGATCGGTCACCGGACCGATCAGGAACCAAGTAATAGGGCAACAGCCTGCTGCCTGATCGGTCACCAGACCGATCAGGAGCCACACAGCAGGTTCCCAACCTCACTGTGCGCTCCCTGATCGGTCACCAGACCGATCAATCATCGCTGGATCGGTCACCAGACTGATCCACGAAGGAGCAGCGTGCCAATATCCCTGATTGGTCACCAGACCGATCCAGGGACTCAAACCTAGCCCTTCAAGCTAGGGTTTCATCCACCTTAGCCCTCCAAGCTAAGGATTTTTCACCTAACCCTCCAAGTTGAGAATTTTCACCTAACCCTCCAAGTTAGGACTTTTCACCTAGCCCTCCAAGCTAGGACTTTTCACCCAACTCTTCTGAATTAGGACTTTTCCAAACCTAGCCCTCCAAGCTAGGACCTAACCCTCCAAGCCAGGACTTTTTCACCTAACTCTCCAAGTTGGGACTTTTCACCTAACCCTCCAAGTTAGGACTTTTCACCTAGCCCTCCAAGCTAGGAATTTTCACCCAACCGTTCCGAATTAGGACTTTTCAACACCTAGCCCTCCAAGCTAGGACTTTCCATACCTAACCCTCCAGTTTAGGATTTTCCAACACCTAGCCCTCCAAGCTAGGATTTCCCATAACATGCCTAATCCCCAATTAGGACTTAACCATAATCATGATAATCATCAACCTAAATTAAAATCGATGTCAACACCAAAACAACAATCAGGGTTAGACTGCATCAACACCAATTAGTTTAGGAAAATATATTCGAAAAGCTCTTTCACATGCACCAATGGCCCAAAAATAATGTTGAAATTTATTATCACTATTTGTTTTCAATGTAACATATATATCTGAGTCTCTATATTTTAGCTCAAGGAAAAGTCTAAGAAGATCATCATAATCCTTATTGAAATGACCTACCACCTTATTGAGAGCATGTCTTTCGATAAGATATATGTATTCTAAATCATGATTTCATCTCATCAGAATGTTTTTGGGTGTATAATCTTTTGATCCTACAATATAACTTTCAAAATGAGAAGTTATAAAAGACAATGTGCATGAAAGATGATCAATCGTTCTCAAGACAAGATCCTCTGGTGCCACTCTAAATACTTTGTAATTGTGAACTTAATATCTATCCTTGCAATTCTTGTCCATGTGTAATTTGTTTCCTTATAGATTGTTTTAATTTTGATCTTCCTGGTGTCCTTTATTTTATATGTGAAGTGTCTTTTCATAACATATGAGCAAGTGCATCTTTAAAATATTTTTGGTTTGCAAAAACCTATAATAATAATTCAAATATATTTATGTTAGTATTACTGAACTTGAGTTGAATTAATATTATGAAAGTTGAAAAACAATATGTTACCTAACAAAGAAGAAATTCTTAGAGTCATCTTGTTCTTATATTTGCAATGGAACAAGTCTTGAGTTCATTACATATGCATCATTAACTAATAGAAACTGCTCTTCAAGGTCGCTATATTCGTATTGATTGACTAACTCATCTAATAAATAGTGCACATTATTTGCTAATAATTCATCCTCGGAGACATCCCTTTCAATTTTCGTTTCCATTCTATTATCATTAAATTCTTGTTAGTCTATGTATCCTCAAAAAAGTCTTCCTATTATGTAATCGTATGTATTGGGTCATCCTCAAAACTAAGAGCTTATTTATTAAAATTAAAGTTGTAATTAATAGCCTCTATAATATTCACTGCTGGATTAGAGGAAGTGGAAGATGGCATATTAGCAGTACTCATATTTATATTTTCAGTAACAGATAAGTTTTAGTTCTTTGATTATGATTCTATAGATTGCATCGTCAGAAATTGGATCTTCCCTGCATTGATATAATAAAAAAGTAACCAAATTGCAAAAAAAAAAAAAAATCTATTAAAATTGTAAATATTTCAAAAATGCACTAGTCGAGTGGAAGAATTCGATAGATCATAAATAACATATATTCTTGAAATTATAATATGACATTTTAGGGTTTATCCTTATAGAAACAAGCAACTTTTAGATCATAAACACACTTGATTTTTTTTTATTTAAAATGTTAACACGGGTAAGATACAACATTGACAAGACAAAAATAAAGGACATAGGAAAGTTGAGTAAAAATTATTGATAATGCTAATCTAGATATAAATAAGAAAAAAAGGCATCTAAATATTGGTAGAAGAAAATATAAATGTTATTCAATTGATCAAAGTGAAAGCTTGGTCCTAAGTAAGATTTTAGATATCATCGGTGCATATGTCGTCGATGATAGGATTGGAAGAGTATGAACAAGAGTTTAGATATATGTTACTGTGATGACGGTGTTTTAGGTTTTTTGTGGAATGTTTAGAATTTTGGAGTTGTTGGAGTAGTAGTTTACACCCTACCATAGCGTGATACCTCGATTTTAAGAGAGCTTCGGCCTGCCGTAAGATTTGAGCGCTAACCGAAAACAAGAATAGAGATGTCGTTGCAGTCGGAGTTAGCCGGGAGGGATATTAATTACGTCGTTTCACCGGTAGGATTTTGGTGGTCGAGAGAGGAGGAACATTTGCATTCGAAAGCTACCGCGGAGTAGTGCAGACAGTTGGAAATAGACACAAGGTCGACTATTGGGAGATGAGGCATGTTGTTTGGGTTTTGATTTTCTTTGTTTGCCATTTCATGGAAGAAGGTGCACCGTCGTGCTATCTCCCATCGATTTTGATTCAGATGCACATCGCAAAAATGGCGCACGCATGGTTTAAATTTCTCTTTTGGTTCCGACACACAATGTGAATGAATATAGAAGAATACGGAGGGGTAAAACGGATATTGATACGTGATTGATAATTTTCAAACATAGGTTACTTATCTAGTGAACGAGCTACAATATATTGCTGCTGAAAATGAAGGGACCAGCGGTGTTGATTGAAATTGGGCACGGAAAGCAAGGAATTCTTGTCTTTGAAAAGCCATGATTAGACATAAAATAAAAATAAAAACAAATCATGTCAAAGGACCAGCATATCATTTTGCCCTTTGCCATCAAAATCATTTAGGCAACAAAACTCCAAACTAGCTTTCAAGAATGTCCACTGCATGCCCTTCTATAGCCCTGAGGATAATGGGTTATAATATATGATAAATTTTAGATAAAATTTAGAAAAATATCTTTCGCTTATTCGATTATTTATTTATTTTTTTTATAAATAATTATGGATCAGATCAACGTTTGAACCTTAGAAAAAAATTACAGAAATGCATGCCCTCCTGTCACTGCTCAGCTTCTCGTCCCCTTCCCCTGCTTCTGTCTGATTCTGTGAGATCATTTCATCCATGATTATGCTCATGCTCTGCATGAGACGACATTCAAGACCCATGAGCTCCACAAATGTCGTCTGTGCCGCGTGGAGACTTTCATTTTTCACATGCCTATCACTGGGGACAAAGACAAGGGAAAAAAATAATTAAAAGGATGATCTGCATGGCGGCCATTCTCATTCACCAACCAAAAGGTAGCATTTATCATCACAATTAACTTTCTCGTGCCTATAGTGACATGGTAAACGTGGGCAAATCTTGATTGATATTCTTCATGAGTGCATGCAATTAAAATATTCATGAATGTCGAAGTGATGTGTAATGTGTTGATATATTGTTTTTATATATTTTTTTTTCCAGTATGAACTATGTTGTATGTTATCTTTATTTAGAATACAATTGATCTTCACTGAATGGATTTATGATCAGCATATATAGTATTATCGTCTGTAAGTATGAGGATTAAAATATAATAAAATTAATATATCCATCCTCCTCTCTTATTAGCCATGATATTCGGGCTAGTAATCTCCATGATTTACCTTCTCTATGTTAGCCCTGAGATTAGTTGACAGGAGTGTTGAGGGCAAGTGAATCATCTTTTTCCACCTTTATTTAGAATACAATTGTCCTGACTTGTCCCGACTCCTGTCCGTCATCCTCGATCGGCTAAGTCTTCTGCCCGATCTTCCATATCAAGACTTCGGTGTCTAATCCCGGTCAAATTTTCGTGCCTAGATTCATTCACCAGGTCTCCGGTATCCAATTCTCAACTAGGACTTCGTATCTAATTCTACAGATCAAGACAGTGCCTAAGTTCACTATGACTTTATTGCACACTTAACGTAGCTCATTAGATCACAAAATATACTTAACTTTAAATCCTTTGTCAATATCAAAATAAGATTCAATCAGGTACTTTCGACATCAATAATCTCCCATTTTTTAATTTATAACAACACAATTTAAAAGTTAAATTAACCAGATATATTTCATAGTTCAAAAGTTATTAAGTTTCAAAGCACTTCAAAAGTTAACAGTTTTCAAAGTACTCTATAAAAATTTATAATATCGTTCAAAAGGTTAAGTGAACAGATTTCAAGGTGTTAATAACTTGCAGACAAAATAAAGTTTCAAAGTTGCCCCTTAATGTATTACTCTCTCCTAAAGTTTTTTGAAAATATGCACTTTCAATGAAGAAGAAAAAAACACATTAGAAACTGTGAACTTTTTAAACTTTAAGAAAGTTTGAACTTACCTTTTCTCTCCCTTTTAACATATATCAAAAACAATTAATTCTATAGGGAAAAAATTTCTAAGTAAAAAATTTTTTTTAATGAAAACAATCCAAAAATAAGATAATAATTTTTTTAAAAAAATGTGTTCAAGTCCAATGTCTAAGCTAGAAAAATAAGTTTCTTTTATATATCGAGCCCAAACAAATTATTAAAAATAATTTAAAGATTTTTGAAAAAAATTTAAAAACCAAGAAAAATTTTAAAAAATATTTTGAGTGAAAGTGAAGAATAAATTTCTAAGTAAAACACGAAAGACAAACATGTTAAGTTAGAATTGTAAATGATAATTAAAGCAGATATAAGTCAAATTAAGGATTAGACTTTAGCTACCCATTTAAGTCCAAGCATAATTAAAGTAAACAATCAATTTTTAAAAATAACACAAATATTTAATTTCCTCAAACACCTGCCTAAGCCTTTTGGCATTTACTAACTGTTATGAAACAATAACTTTCACTTGGGTTAGTCAAGTCAAGTAATATAATCAAGTTAGATTCACTAAGACAAATTACATAACTTGATTGCTATTCATTTATATTTATTACCCCAAACTTGTATTGATGTACTGACTAATAGCATCTTAAGTTCAAGGTATAATCCTTAGCATCTCAACTCTTTCTAAGTTGTCAAGTAAAGTAACCTTAATGTGCTTGTTAGATGTTGGCTTCTAAATCTATAAGAGCATGCACACTAGGACTTAAGCCTAAGCTAAGTCCATAATAAATAAAAATCTTAGTTTTGAGGGGGTAAGTTTGAAAAACTAAGTATTGAAAAAATATGACTTAGATTTTTGAAAAGATAGTTTTAAAAGCTATAAATATTTTTGAGAAACATGTTTAAAAACTAAGTAATAATTTACAAAGCATGGATTTTGAAATGAAGTGAAGAAAAAAATATAAAAATCTATTCTACTAAGCACATTCCTAGCTACCTTTTTAGTGTACTAAATTTAGACTCAAGTAGTGGTTTTGTAATGATATATGCTAGAATAGATTTGGACTCTAGATGTTTAAGTACAATTTCACCCATTGCCATGTGATCTCTAGCAAAGTGATGTTTTACTTCAAATGATTAGTCCTAGAGTAGTGAATTAGACTTTTAGTTAGGTTGATTAAGCTAACATTATCAATAAAAACTATAGTGTTAGTGTAGTTTAGTTGAAAGTCCTTAAGTATGCGCATTGTTACAAAATGCAATTGATCCTAAGTTCTTATATTTAATTTTTGGCAAACTTTAATTTATCTCCAGTCATATGTCTAGAGCACTGACTATCCAACATCCACTGGTCCAAATCATTATATTCTTACACATAAAGTAACCTTATTTGGATCCAATCTTGTAAAAGTATTAGATAGATTGATTAAATTCACTTGCCTATTCTGTCTCACCTAATCTAAGTTATCAAGTTTGTTATGTGGGACTTGTGCCGTCAATAGAGGAGGGGGGGGGGGGGGGTGAATATCGACTTGTTAAAATTTCGTCAGGAAACTATCGGAAACGTCGAGGTTCGTTTTTTCGTTCTAGACAGAGAGTTAGTAGCAGCGGAAAATAGAAAGAACGAAAAAAAAACCAACCAACTCAGAGTGCACAGAGGTTTTACTTGGTTCCCAACCCCCTAGGGTCAGTACGTCCAAGGCCTAAGCACGGGAAGCACCCATCCACTTATGATCTCCTTTCCGGACTTTCCGGAGGCGGAGAAACCTGTCTTACAGTGAACGTTTTACAATCAAAAGATTAGGAAAGTTAATTGCATAAAGTAAACGCAAACCAAACGAAATGTCGAAGACCCGACCGATCTGGAACTCCGAAGTGTCATACACTTCCTCCTGGAGTCTCCTTGGTCATAAAGCTTTGTCTCTAGCACTTTGTTGTCACTTGGAATGCTTAGAATGATGTCGTAGTTGATGTACTGAGTTGAGGGGTCGAAGCCCCTTTTATAGCTTCTTCATGGGTGCCTATGTTGCTATGGGGTGCCTCAGTAGCGGTCAAAAATCCATCCAAACTGGTGAACTTCGTGAAGCTGATAAGAGCCCAGTCCAGGGCACCCTAGACCCTCCGGGGTGCCTGGATCATCCAAGCGCCTGGCATCCTGGGCGCCTAGCTTAATGGGGGCGCACTGGTTCAATGGGGGCGCCCTGGTTCAATGGGGGTGCCCAGGAAAATGTGGTTCAGCTTCTTTTGTGTTTGTTCGCCCGCTTTGCCTCCAATTTTAGGTACCTGCAAGATATTCAAACACAAGACAAGCACATATATAATCTTAGCCTTAACGATTGGTTCTGACTTTGGATTTTCTGCAAAACCCTAGGTCGAACAGACGCCTATGTTCCATTCCCGGGAAACGCGCCTTTCGCCTACTCCTCTCAGGAGAAGTTTTACCAACCGGCTCCTCCGATTGGACATTTGCCCAGCTTCACTCACCAGGACTTAGTGCCCAGCTTCACTCACCAGGACTTCGGTGCCCAGCCCTATGCCAAGACTTATTGCCCAATTCCTTGAATCAGGACTTCATGCCCAGTCCACGACCAGGACTTATTGCCCAACCCTATGTCAGGACTTAGGTGCCCAGCCCTCGGCCAGGAATTATTGCCCAATTCCTCAAATCTGGACTTCATGCCCAGTCTGTGACCAGGACTTATTACCCAACCCTATGTCAGGACTTAGGTGCCTGATAATTACTATTTTGTTAAACATTTTAGGCTCTCAAACCCATGTTTTGATCCCTTTTTATATGCTTAAGTTTGCATTTACATTAGGTTTTATGAATTATTACTATTTTAGCTTTGGATACAAATCTTTGTATATTTGAGATGATTTGACATTGAATTTGCATTTAATTTTTGTAGGCTTTGACTGATCGTGTACCTAAATCAGATTGGATCAGACTTGAGCTCAGAATTGGCTTTAATCAAGGGGATCAAGAGATGGATCAATATGGGTCGTCCGATCAAGAAACGGGGTGATCTAAGCCATCTTTAAGTTTCTGATCAATCCGACCCAAGGATAGAGCTAATCAAGATCATAGACCAAGATCTGAAGCTTTGAACCCAATCAGAGTCCATCTGACCGTTGGATCAAGCTTAAGAAGGTTTCAACCATCCATTCAAAGGAATGGAAGATCAGAGTCATCCGTCGCAGATCTGATTGATCCAAGCAAAGGAGAAGTAGATCAGAACCATTGATGGAGATCTGGGAAGTTTGGTTCAGATCAGAGATGATCCGACCGTTTGATGAGGCCAGAATAATCACAGTCGTTCATTGCTAACTAATAAAATAGAACTCAGTCCGATCAGATCTGGCTGTCGCGTGTTCTCTGTTCCTCGTGTTCTTGAGCTTTCTTCTTCGATTTCATTGCGCGGCCACTGCAGATCCGAGTCCTTTTCCAGACCTCAATCAGAGGATCAATCTCCCGAGAGGTTAGCGATTCAATCTCGTCGCTGAAAGGTCCAGAGGTGAGGGTTTCGCCAAAGGGCTACACTTCATTCGCTCGACTCCTGATCTATCATCGTCGTTAACTGAAGCTGTCAGAGTATTCAGAAGGGTTTTCTGAAGAGTTCTGAGAGCTTCTGAACCACGAACACCATCCAATTCAGCAAAGAGGAGAAGATCAGGTTAAGTGTTCAGCTACGCATTGATTCAACGCCAATCGTCCGCTGGGGGATCAGATTCTGTCGATTCTCGAGCTAAGGGGTTCTTAGCTTGATTCTTGTGTGACGGCAAGAAGAAGACCTGGTGAAGAACACGATCTGAAGTTTAGATTTCGATTCTGTACTCATTTCTGTAGTCATTTTACCTTGTAGCAGTACACTTTCAGTCACTGATCGTCTGCTCGATCGATCAGATAAGCCACTGATCGGTCTGTGCGACCGATCAGTCATGCATCTGATCGGTTTGTCGACCGATCAGGCAGTCTCAGTCTCATTCAACCTTGTTCTGTTATCGATTTTTTAACACACATCTGTTTCTAGTAATTTTTCTGTTTCAAACTTTACATTTCCGCAATTTAGCTATAGTTCTTATGTTTCCTTACATTTAAAGTTGTTCCTGAATTTTAATCTCATAGTCTTTAATTGAATTGCTCAGTTCTCAATTAGGGTTAAGTTAGTTTCCTTGATTTAGTTTAAATAGTTTAAATGTAATTCTTGCAATTTTCTAATTCGTACCATGCTTTAGCTAAGTTCACTCAGTTTTTACTGCTGTTTCATTCCCATTTGCAAAACAAACCCCCATTTCAATTTGAAAATCCAAAAACTTCAAACGACAAAAATTACAAGCTTGCTTTAAACATTCACAACTAGTCCTTGGAAAAATACGACTTGAGACCCCTATACTACATTTTAACTTTGTGAGCTAGAGTTTTCAACTTATAAATATCTAAATTTGAAACTCATCGTGACACTAATTGTGGGTTCATCATATTTTTGGCGTCGTTGCCGAGGAAACACTAGTTGAGTTTGTTTGATTTTAGCTTATGTGCTTATTTCCATATTTTGTGATCTATTTCATTTGCTTATTCTCTCTATATACATTTGCTACCATTTGTGTTTGATATATGACTAGGACTGCAGGTGGTAATCTTGAGGAGTTTGATCTTGAAATTGAGAGGACTTTCAAAGCAAGGGGAAACCAAGGCAGAGTTTCAGAGGCTATTGAGATTATTTCTACTCAGTCTATTCCTACTCAATTAAGCAGTCCTATTGCAGAACACCAGAAAATAATGAAGGAGCTTACAACACCTGATGATGCTTTCCAGTATTCATGTATTGCTTATCCAGAGCTTACTGATGATTTTGAGCTAAGATCAGGACTTATTCATTTATTGCCTAAGTTTCAAGGTCAATCTGGAAAAGATCCAAACAGACACTTGCATGAATTTCATGTAGTATGTTCTACCATGAAGCCTCAAGGGATTTCTGAAGAGGATATCAAGTTGAGGGCATTTCCATTTTTCCTGACTGGAGCAGCTAAGGATTGGTTCTATTATTTGCCCACCGGACATGTTTCTAGTTGGATTTCCATGTAGAAGGCATTTCTAGAGAAGTACTTCCCAGCCTCCAGAACAGCTATTATCAGATAAAGCATTTGTGGTATTCAGCAAGTAGTGGGAGAGACCCTATTGATTATTGGGAGAGATTCAACAAGCTATGTTCGAGTTTCCCACAACATCAGATCAGTGAGCAACTCCTTATTTAGTATTTTTATGAGGGTCTACTTTAGATGGACAGGATTATGATTGATGCTGCAGCTGGAGGAGCCTTAGTGAACAAGACTCCAAATCAGGCTAGGGAATTAATTTCAAGCATGGCAGAGAATTCACAACAATTTGGAAGTAGAGCTCTTTCCACTAGAGGAGTAAATAAGGTCCAAATGGTTTCTAATGAACAGAAGGAGATCAAGAGTTCTTTGATGGAGCTTACTTCTTTGGTGAAACAAATGACATTGAACAATGTGAGCCAAAATCAGAATTTTTCAGTACCTTCACCTACAAATCAAGTGATGAGGCTGTGTAGCATTTGATCAAGTCAAGAACACAACTCGGATTTGTGTCCTAATCTTCAACAAGATGAATCACTAGCAGCTTTGACTAGAGGACAATTTCAAGCAAAGAATTACCCTTATTCATCTTCTTATTGTTGATGCAGTCTGGCCCGGTTGTTGTTTTGGTGTTTGACAATGATTTAAGTTTGGTTGAGCGAATTTGGGTTAAAATTCTGGTTGGGGATCAGGCATGGTATGAAATCCTAGCTTGGAGGGCTAGGTGTTTGGAAAGTCCTAATTCGAAAGAGGTGGGTGAAAAGTCCTAGCTTGGAGGGCTAGGTGAAAAGTCCTAACTTGGAGGGTTAGGTGCAAATTCCCATCTTGGAGAATTAGGTAAAAAAGTCCAGGCTTGGAGGGTCAGGTCCTAGCTTGGAGGGCTAGGTTTGGAAAGTCCTAATCCGGAAGAGTTGGGTGAAAAGTCCTAGCTTGGAGGGCTAGGTGAAAAGTCCTAACTTGGAGAGTTAGGTGCAAATTCCCATCTTGGAGGGTTAGGTGAAAAATCCTTAGCTTGGAGGGCTAAGGTGGATGAAACCCGAGCTTGGTAGGCTGGGTTGGAGTCCGTGGATCGGTCTGGTGACCGATCAGGGAGTTGGCACACTGCTCCTTCGTGGATCGGTCTGGTGACCGATCCAATGATGACTGATCGGTCCGGTGACCGATCAGGCAGCAGGTGTTGCCCTGTTGCTTGGCTCCTGATCGGTCTGGTGACCGATTAGGGTGCAAGGAACTTCCTCACTGCCTTACTCCTGATCGGTCTGGTGACCGATCAGGGAGTGAACAGTGAGTTGAGTTCTCCTTTGGATCAGCTCCTGAACGGTCTGGTGACCGATCAGGGACTTAGGATCTGATTACCGGGGTTACTGTTCATCCACCATGATCGGTCTGGGTGACCGATCAGGAATCATTCTGATCAGTCTGGTGACCGATCAGGCTTCACTCTGATCGGTCCGGTGACCGATCAGGCTTGTGTTGCCGTGAGAGCTGGGAGACCCAGCAAAGCGGTGGATTGGTCCAGTGACCGACCCACAAGTTCTGGATCGGTCTGGTGACCGATCACTTTAATTCAAATTGCTTGTCAGACGCTCTGATCGTGTCTGACCACATCCGATTCTCTGCGCTTAGCTTCTAATTCTTGATTTACTGGGTGATATGCTGTTCTAACAGTCTGATTAAGCTGCAGGTGACAGGGGAGGATTCAAACACTCAAGGAGAAGTCAATGGAGGCTTTCCTTGGAGCAGGTTTGTTCATTTTACCATCTCAGGTTGCAACGGCCGAGCTGCAGACTGGAGCTGAGACTGGAGCTGAGACTGGAGCTTGGCTGAGGGAAGCTCAGGAAGTCCAGGGATAGCTCAGTGGTAGCTGGCGTTGGCAGATGAGTAGCTGGGAGCTGCAGAGATGGTATCATCTGATGCTGAGTGGAGTAACAAAAAGGGTGGAAGAAGGCTTCGTGGAAGTAGAGTTCGAATACTAGTTTCTTGCCGCGCCTTGAGTTCTCCACAACTTGCTTGTTGTGTTCATGAAGTTGTCATCACCTTGAGCAAGCGATTGCATTCTTGAAGCAACCATCCATTACTTGAGTGCTTGAAGGAGAGAATAAGAAGCTTGGAGTCCGACAGCGGGAAGACACGAGGAAGGGTTTCTTACGTGAGATCGCGGCTGGGTGGAGCTCGGTATAAGCTTGCTGTGTTCTTGTCCTTGCTAAGTGTTGAGTAAGAGTTCTTCTTTGTGTTTCATTAAGCATAAATCTATATCCTTGTATGAAACGCTGTGGAGAGGTTTCTCCTCCGAGAAGGAGGTTGCTTTATATCCGGTGAAGACCAGGGCTTGATCTGCCGACGATCAAGGGATCGCCCACCTTAAGAGCAAGCCAATGAGTAGGGGCAAGTTATCCCCGAACCTTGTAAATCCTCCTGTTAGCATTTTTGCTAGTTGTGTCTGTTTGCATTCGTTTTCTGTTTTTGGTTTCTGCACTGCTTTAGTTCCATTCGTTTTCTTCCGCTGTGCTACTGACTTGGTTGAGTGCAGAAATTTCATAAGTGCCAAAGGTTTTAAGTGTTTGGCTATATTCACCCCCCCTCTCTAGCCATCCGGGTTCCAACAAGTGGTATCAGAGCTTGGGGCTCTGTTCACGGCTTAACATCCGAGAGCTAACAACAAGATGGCTGGAAGAGAAGGAATGAGCACAAACCGACCTCCACTCTTCGACGGCACAGATTTTCAATATTGAAAATCGAAGATGGAGTTTTATTTGAAGACAAACATGAGCATATGGTTTTCGGTCAAAGAAGGTTTCATCCCTCCAAGAGATGTTGAAGGAAAAGATCTCGATTTCTCAAGTTGGTCAGCTGAGCAAATAAGAATGAGTGAAGCAAATGCCAAAGCGGTGGTCACTTTGCAATCCGGGTTGACCAAGGAGGAGTTGATCAAGATGGGTCCTTTTACAAGTGCTAAAGATCTATGGAGCAAGCTCATTGAGCTCCATGAGGGAACTCAAGATACAAGGACTGCCAAGAAGGACCTCCTTCTCAGCCAACTTCAAAATCTCACCATGGGAGAAAATGAAACTGTAAGTATGCTTCATTGTCGATTCAAAGAAGTATTGAATGGTCTCCACTCCATTGATGAAAAGGTAGAAAATAGAGACCTAGTGAGGTATGTACTCAAAGCCTTCCCTAGTAATACTTTGTGGTCATCCATGGTGGATGCTTACAAAGTTTCCAAGGACTTATCTTTTGTTAAGTTAGAGGATTTGTTTTGTGAGATGAAGTTACACGAGATCTCTAACACAAGCCCAAAAGAGAAAGGGTTTGCTTGTGTGACAGGTAACAAAAGAAAGGAGAAGAAGAATGAAGAGGAGGAGAACTTCCATCATTTTGCTTTCATGGCAGTAGAGAATTCATGTGAAGGAAGCAGTGATGAATCTTCAAGCTCCTCAATCGCTCCTTCATCATCTTCGGATGATGAAGAGGTAATCTCTCCCGAGTTAGATAAGTGCTATAGAGCTATAGCGTGTCTAACCAAGTTGCTTAAGAAGTCCAAGAACAAGATTAAATCCTTAAAGGTAGAAGTAGAAGAATTGAAATCCTCTAAGGTTGAGGATATTGATACTTTGCATGATGAATCCCTTAAGGATGAAAATAAGAACTTGAAGAGCGAAGTTGAAAACCTCAAGAATGTTCATGAGAAGTTTTCAACAAGCTCTAAAACATTAGATATGATACTCAACTCACAAAGGGCGATGTGCAACAAGGTTGGTTTGGGTTACCAACCTAAAGAACCTAGTGTCATATCTTTAATGTCAAGAACCCATTGTAGATCATCAAATGATTCAAGGGTCCAAAAAGTCAGTAAGAAAATGATTAAGGCATGGGTGCCTAAGTCCTTCATTATTGATACAATAAGTCCCAAAATTTGGGTACCTAAAACCTTCATATTTCAAATTGTATAGCTTTGATTGAGGGGGAGCATCTATCAACATGGGTGGTTGATATTGGGTGCTCCAAACCCATGAATTGAGATGAATTGTCATTCACCACAACAAGAGGTCAAAAATTAGGTTTTTCTTTGGGATTACCTACATTTCATAAATTTAGACAACTTCATATTTTTGTGATCCATAGGTAAGTAGATACATGTTTGTGAATTTTCTTATTGGTAAAGTACAAATTTATGATGAGGAATTCATTGTGATCAAAGGAGCATGAATAGATTCCTATCGACATTATACTATGTTTCATTTTGACACAAACTTGATTGGAACCATGAAAACTTAATACTCACTTGATACAAGTATGTTTTGGAATTTAATCAAATATTGATGCTAATTTGATTCAAGCAAGCCAAGATTTTCTTGTATGTGTTAGACAACATGAATGCATGCTAAAGAACAAGTATGGACACATGAGTTAGTGTTGATTGAAAATCACTATGAAAACTTCACCATACATGATTAGACAAAGAACATGAACTTAAGATCTATGACTTATTTGTTCAAATCTGATATGTTTCATGTGCCGAACACTAAATGGATTATCAAGTTTGGACTGTCATATGCCTAACACTTAGTTGATCAGGACCCAAGAATAACTTGGATTATCAAAATTGTTTGGAAGAAACACGATCATGCTTGGAATATACTTATCATGCCTTGATACAAACCTGTTTGTGGTTTCACTCGGTTTTGGGTTAAGACAAACTTAGAGCTATGGGTTATCAAAATTGGTTGGATCAAACATGTTTGGAACTTAATGATCATGCTTAGAACATACTGATTAAGATTTTATACAAATTTGTTTTTAGAAAATCTTGATTCTTGAATGGACAAAGTTAGGGATTAAATTTGTTTGAATTAGGGTTTTGAAGTGTTTCAGAGTTTCTGAACTTTCAGAATATCTGAACTGTTGTCTGTATCAGACCTGACCGGTCCACCGACCGAACAGGACTCACCCTGATCGGTCTAGAGACCGATCAGGGATCACTCTGATCGGTCCAGTGACCGATCAGATCAACTCTGATCAAGAAACTCCCGGATCGTTCCAATTTGATCCAAAAACATTCCAGACCGATCCCCTTTTCATCAAATTGTATCAATGTAATGATCATACCACCAACAAAACTGATACACACAAATCCGATACAAACCAAGTCCAATTGAAACATATTTGATCACCCATTGGTACAAACCTGGTACTAAGGGAGCACAAATTTGTTCAAGTGATACAAACCTGGTACTTAATAGTGATTTGATACAAACCTATGTTGGAATGTTCAAATTCAAAAGAAAAGGTTTGTTGAGTCATGACTCTTGATATTAATGTCGTGTTTCGAAAATTTTTCTGAAATGACGAATATTAATAGAGTCATTTCCCCTGTTATGAAATGTAAATTGTTAATGCAGTCTGTTCAGGAACGTATCAGAGTTTCAGAAATTTTTCTGAAATCCGATCGCTCCCCAGACTAATCAGATATACTTCTGTATCACGTAATCAACGGACCTGGTTGGTCACGGAGACCAATCAGGACTATGTTTCAGATACAGATGCATTCCTTACTCGTCATATGAAGTATATACGTATTTGACCATGATATATTCCTGTATATGTTTTCATGTGCAATTCACACTTATTGCCATATGATGCATATCTACATTGTTTCCATGCTACATCTATGGTATATGTCTCTCATATGCAATCTAAAATCATCCTTTGACTTACCTGTCATATGAAACATATACATGTTTGACCATGATATTATTCTGTATATGTTTTCATGTGCAATTCAAAATTATGCCTTGATTATTTTGGGTTTGGGGAGAGACCCATGTTTGAGGGGGAGGTATGTTCAAACTTAATAACCATACCCTTTTCGATGTTTGGCAAAGGGGGAGAAAATGGCTGATTAAGTTTATGGTTAATATAGGGGGAGGATCATGATTCCCTTATGAGAATTGAACGGATTTCAATTTATTGATACCTAAACTTAAATCGGGTTGTCAAACAATAAAAAGGGGGAGATTGTTGATGCAGTCTGGCCCGGTTATTGTTTTGGTGTTTGACAATGATTTAAGTTTGGTTGAGCTAATTTGGGTTAAAGTCCTGGTCGGGGATCAGGCATGGTATGAAATCCTAGCTTGGAGGGCTAGGTGTTTCGAAAGTCCTAATTCGGAAGAGGTGGGTGAAAAGTCCTAGCTTGGAGGGCTAGGTGAAAAGTCCTAACTTGGAGGGTTAGGTGCAAATTCCCATATTGGAGAATTAGGTGAAAAAGTCCTGGCATGGAGGGTTAGGTCCTAGCTTGGAGGGCAAGGTTTGGAAAGTCCTAATCCGGAAGAGTTGGGTGAAAAGTCCTAGCTTGGAGGGCTAGGTGAAAAGTCCTAACTTGGAGGGTTAGGTGCAAATTCCCATCTTGGAGGGTTAGGTGAAAAATCCTTAGCTTGGAGGGCTATGGTGGATGAAACCCGAGCTTGGTAGGCTGGGTTGGAGTCCCTGGATCGGTCTGGTGACCAATCAGGGAGTTGGCACGCTGCTCCTTCGTGGATTGGTCTGGTGACCGATCCAGCGATGACTGATCGGTCCGGTGACCGATCAGGCAGCAGGTGTTGCCCTGTTGCTTGGCTCCTGATCGGTCTGGTGAGTGATCAGGGAGCAAGCAACTTCCTCACTGCCTTACTCCTGATCGGTCTGGTGACCGATCAGGGAGTGAACAGTGAGTTGAGTTCCCCTTTGGATCAGCTCCTGAACGGTCCGGTGACCGATCAGGGACTTAGGATCTGATTACCGGGGTTACTGTTCATCCACCATGATCGGTCTGGGTGACAGATCAGGAATCATTCTGATCGGTCTGGTGACCGATCAGGCTTCACTCTGATCGGTCCGGTGACCGATCAGGCTTGTGTTGCCGTGAGAGCTGGGAGTCCCAGCAAAGCGGTGGATCGGTCCAGTGACTGACCCACAAGCTCTGGATCGGTCTGGTGACCGATCACTTTAATTCAAATTGCTTGTCAGACACTCTGATCGCGTCTGACCACATCCGATTCTCTGCGCTTAGCTTCTAATTCTAGATTTACTGGGTGATATGATGTTCTAACAGTCTGATTAAGCTGCAGGTGACAGGGGAGGATTCCAACACTCAAGGAGAAGTCAATGGAGGCTTTCCTTGGAGCAGGTTTGTTCGTTTTACCATCTCAGGTTGCAACGGCCGAGCTGCAGACTGGAGCTGAGACTGGAGCTTGGCTGAGGGAAGCTCAGGAAGTCCAGGGATAGCTCAGTGGTAGCAGGCATTGGCAGATGAGCAGCTGGGAGCTGCATAGATGGTGTCATCTGATGCTGAGTGGAGAAACAAAAAAGGTGGAAGAAGGCTTCGTGGAAGTAGAGTTCGAATACTGGTTTCTTGCCGCGCCTTGAGTTCTCCACAACTTGCTTGTTGTGTTCCTGAACGTGTCATCACCTTGAGCAAGCGATTGCATTCTTGAAGCAACCATCCATTACTTGAGTGCTTGAAGGAGAGAACAAGAATCTTGGAGTCCGACAGCGGGAAAACACGAGGAAGGGTTTCTTGCGTGAGATTGCCGCTGGGTGGAGCTCGGGATAAGCTTGTTGTGTTCTTGTCCTTGCTAAGTGTTGAGTAAGAGTTCTTCTTTGTGTTTCATTAAGCTTAAATCTATATCCTTGTTTGAAACGCTGTGGAGAGGTTTCTCCACCGAGAAGGAGGTTGCTTTATATCCGGTGAAGACCGGGGCTTGATCTGCCGATGATCAAGGGATCGCCCACCTTAAGGGCACGCCAAGGAGTAGGGGCAAGTTATCCCCGAACCTTATAAATCCTCCTGTTAGCGTTTTTGCTAGTTGTGTCTGTTTGCATTCGTTTTCTGTTTTTGGTTTCTGCACTGCTTTGGTTCCATTCGTTTTCTTCCGCTGTGCTACTGACTTGGTTGAGTGCAGAAATTTCATAAGTGCCAAAGGTTTTAATTGATTGCCTATATTCACCCCCCCTCTCTAGCCATCCGGGTTCCAACACTTATAATCTGGATTGGAGGGACCACCCTAACTTGAAATATGGAAACTCTTTTTATCAACAACATGCCTCACAACAACCCTTACATCAAAACCAACCTACTTTCCAAAATTTCCAGCAGCCTATTCAGAATTTCCAGCCACAATTCCAACATTCTCAAGCATTTCAGCAGCCCTATTCGAACTTTCAGCAAAACCAACCTTTGAATCAGCCACAATAGCAATTTCAGCAAGGTTTCCAGCCTTTACAACATGCTTTTCAACCATTCAATCAGAGTTTTCAGCCTCCACAATTTCAGCCCTCACAACAACAATTTCAACCTCAAAATCAGAATTTTCATAGCAACAATTTTCAGCAACATATACCAAGTTCCCAGCCCACTTTTCAGCCATTCCAACAGCAGTTTCAACCATTTAATCAGCCCAAACATCCCCATTTTCAGAATTCACAGCAAGGGCACAATTTTCAGCAACCTCAAACTTCATTTCAAGGTCAACCGAAGACCCATGCTAATTAAGGAGGCTATGGAGGTTCTAGTGGGGTGAATGCTCAACAACAAAGGCTAGAGGAGATGATGCAATAAATTCTTCAGCAATAACAAATTTTGCAACAACAACAAGGTCAACAAAAAAATGATTCTACCCTTCAAAACATTGAGAGACACATTGGACAACTAGCTAGTGGGATGAATCAAATGCAAGCCCAAGGATCAAGTCAATTACCTTCTCAAGCTACTCCTAATCCAAAGGGGAATGTTAGTGCCATCACTTTGAGGAGTGGGAAGGTTGCTTCAAGTCCAAACACTCCAAGGGCTGAATTTTTTAAAAATCGAACAGCAGCTTGTTTTCCAGCTCAAAACAGCCCTGAAATGTCTTCTAAATCAGTTGGTTGTGATCCTAGTTCAAGCTTCACTCATTCTTCAATTGATCCTGTGATTTTGGTAGAAAATGAAGGGGAAATCAGTGGCCAAAGTGATCCTACATCTGCTACTTCACTTGGAATTCCAGCTCATGTTTCAAGCCCACAAGTTTCGGCTCAAGTGGAGGAATCAAGGGTTCCTTTGCCTTTTCCACAGCCAAGACTCAAGACAAAAAGAATGTAGAGGAGGAGAAAGCAAGGGAGTATAATGAGCTTGTGAAATTATTCAGTAAGGTGGAGATTAATATGCCTTTGTTGACAATGATCAAGCAAATTCCCAAATATACAAAATTTCTCAAGGATTTGTGTGTTCACAAGAAGAAGCTGAAGGAAAATAAAATGGTCAGTTTAGGGAAGAATGTCTCAGCCCTTATCCATTCTATCCCTCAAAAGTGTGAAGATCTAGGGGTATTTACTGTGTCTTGTGAGATTGAGAGGACTCTCTTTCATTATGCTATATTGGACTTTGGAGCCTCTATTAATGTGATGCCTAGATCAGTTTTCCAGATGCTTGGTATTGGTCCTGTGCAGCCTACAGGAGTGGTGATTCAGTTGGCAGACAGGAGTCAGACTCACCCAGCTAGAATCATTGAAGATGTATTAATGAAAGTGAAGGAGCTGATTTTTCCTGCGGATTTCTATATCTTGGACATGGAGGGGGACTACCTAGCACAAAGATCTCCACTCATTCTTGGGAGGCCATTCTTGAAGACTGCAAGGACAAAAATTTATGTATATGTAGACACACTTTCCATGGAGATAGGAGACACAGTAGTCCAGTTCAGTATTTTCGATGCTATGAAGCACCCTAGAGAAGATCACTCTATTATGAGCATTGACATTCTAGATGAGTTGGTTGATACAGATTCATTTGCTGAGGGAGCTTCACTTGATATTTCCAGAGGGTATTTTAGTTCAGAGGAGGCTGAGGAGACATTTGCTATAGAGGAGGGTGATTTGGAGGG
Source organism: Boesenbergia rotunda (assembly GCA_024364735.1). Taxonomy (NCBI): domain Eukaryota; kingdom Viridiplantae; phylum Streptophyta; class Magnoliopsida; order Zingiberales; family Zingiberaceae; genus Boesenbergia; species Boesenbergia rotunda. Next base: position 187,428 of record JAGFNQ010001320.1, on the reverse strand, counting down.
TGTATCAGATTTACTTTCAGCTAGAGAGGATTTTATAGGTGTAGGGGATTGCATTGAGCCCCAGGGATCACCTACTTTGATTAATATTTCAGGAGATTCAGATTATAGGTGTGAGAGTATAGGGGATTGCACTGAGCCCCAGGGATCACCCATACCTACTGAGCAGTCTCAGATTGAATTAAAGCCATTACCAGATCATTTGAAGTATGCTTATCTGGAAGAGGAGCAGAATTTACCTGTCATCATCACCTAGAACTTAGATTCAAAGCAAGAAGACAAATTATTGCAAGTTCTGAGGCATCACAAGAGAGCCATTGGGTGGACTTTAGCTGATATACATGGTATTAGCTCAGCCATTTGCATGTACAGGATATTTTTGGAAGAGAATGTCAAACTAGTCAGGCAGCCACAAAGAAGGCTAAATCCACTGATTTTAGATGTTGTGAAGAAAGAGGTGACTCGACTCTTATAGGCAGGTATCATATACCCTATTTCTGACAGTAAGTGGGTTAGCTCTATCCATGTGGTGCCTACGAAATCAGGAGTGACAGTGGTGGAAAATGAAAGCAATGAGTTAATACCCACCAGAGTGAAGAATTCATGGAGAGTTTGTATTGACTACAGGAAGCTAAACCAAGTCACGAGGAAAGATCACTATCCCTTGCCTTTTATTGATCAGATGCTAGAGAGGTTGACAAGGAAGTCTCATTATTGCTTCTTAGATGGGTACTCATGATATTTCCAGATTTGCATAGACCCGGAGGATCAGGAGAAGACCACCTTCACTTGTCCTTTCAACACATTTGCCTACAGGCGCATGCCATTCGGACTCTGCAACGCTCCAGGGACTTTCCAGCGGTGTATGATAAGTATTTTTGGTGAGTTATTAGAACACTGCATGGAGATTTTCATGGATGATTTTTCTGTATTTGGCACATCATTTGATACTTGTTTAGATAATTTGTCTAGGGTTTTACATAGATGCATTGAAACTAATCTTGTTCTTAATTTTGAAAATTGTCATTTTATGGTAGAGCATGGTATTGTCTTAGGTCATATAGTCTCTAGGAAAGGCATTGAAGTAGATCCTACTAAAATTAGTGTCATATCTTCTTTATCTTACCCCGTATGCGTACGAGATGTTCGAGCTTTTCTTGGTCCTGTAAGATTCTACAAGAGATTTATTAGAGACTTCAGTGAGATTGCTCGGCCCTTGACTAGACTTTTACAAAAAGATGTGGAATTTTGTTTTGATGAAAAATGCAAAGAAGCTTTTCAGAGATTAAGGGAGCCTCTTACTTCAACTCCTATTATTAGACCCCCTGATTGAAATTTACCTTTTGAACTAATGTGTGATGCTTCTAATTTTGCTGTAGGAGTGGTACTTGCACAGAGGGTGGATGGAGCATCTCATGTTATCTCTTATGCTTCTAAAACCCTAGATGCTGCACAAGCCAACTACACCATCACAGAAAAAGAGCTCCTTGCTATTGTTTTTGCTTTGGACAGATTTAGATCATATTTGTTATGTTCTCACGTTATTGTGTTTTCTGGTCATGCATCTCTGAAATACCTTCTGAAGAAGCTAGATGCTAAGCCTAGATTAATTAGATGGATGCTTCTACTCCAAGAGTTTGACTTGGAAATCCGAGATAAGAGTGGCAAAGAGAACTTGGTTGCAGACCATTTGAGAAGAATAGAGGGAGATGGACCCCCTACCACTATTGATGATGATTTTAGAGATGAGCACCTTCTAGTGATACATGATGAGTCGCCCTGGTATGCAGATCTAGTTAACTTTTTAGTAGCTCATGTTTTTCCTGCACAATTTACTAAGGCACAGAAAGATAAATTTATGAGTGATGCTAAATTCTATGTGTGGGACGATCCTTGTAACACCCGCCCTTATATCTACCCTCGGGGCCGGGTTACGATCAATCATATAATTATTTTTTTTCTTCCTTCTAGCATAAAATTAAAAACAACAATGCAAGGACTAAGGACTGAGCATGCTTGTTTAAAACTATCAAAGTTATTCTATAACATGATAAGTTCACCAGTAATTCAATTCATAACATAACCAAGTATAAGAGCCATCCAAGAGTAATCACTATCATGCAATATCAAACCTAATCACTAATATTCATTGTTGAAGCAAACATCATCATAAGCATAGTAATGTAGATATAAAAAAAAATCCTTCTTTCCCGAGCCACCACCCCACACATCTTCAGCCCTCCTGCCTCTTCCTTTAGTTTAAGTGTCCCTTACTTTTATCTGCAGCATAAGACAACACATAAACAAGTAAGCACAAAAGCTTAGTAAGGATCCTGTCCTACTCGCAAAATCCATACGAACGAATACAACAGGTACACAAAATGAATCATAAGCATGAGTTTATCATAGCATACTAAACATCCAAGATTCTAAGCATGCAGCATAAAGTATCTTAAGCATACCCTTCACATATAATCAATGTTTTTCAAAACAATTCCATAAAGGTATTACTTAAAAATACATCCATATCATATAGGGCCCAGTTGTGTACCACATAATGTGCGTTCCCTAAGGAATTGGGGTAGCGAGCCACCAATCCTATTAGAGCAGGACCCTTACGTCCTACCGGAGCCATGACCTTAAGTTAACATGCACCCCGGATTTGTTTAACGACCCCCTTACGAGTCGGGTACACAACTTACAAAGTAAAATACTTATCATGTCTTTACATATATGCTAAGGAGTACTCCAAATTCACTTCTCAAGGGACACACCACTCTTCAAGGGTGTTCCTGATCCCATAGGGACACACCACACAACATAAGGGTGTTCTTGATCCCATACTTAGTGGAGTATCCTTTCAAGCATTTTAACATTCACATCACATGCAATCTCATAAGGGTGCCCCATGGGCTATAAGACATGCTCATACATACATCATAATTCAACCACTTAAACATACTTTATTCATGACAAGATTGGTCACATAGATCATACTCATATCATAGGAAGTGGTAGCATGCTAAAAATTAAGTTTTCCAATCAAACATTCCATTTAACATTACCTGCATATACATATCATCATCCCAAACATAAGCATATCTCCTAGGGTACATCCCATACAAGCATCACATATATATATCATGTATCGTACTAAGTATAGCATACATCATGGGATACTCAACCTTCATAACCCTAATGGTTCATGCCTTGGCCGAAAGTCATGCTAGGGGGAGTTAAAGTTTTCCAATCAAACATTCCATTTAAACATCACATGCATATACATATCATCATCCCCAAACATAAGCATATCTCATAGGGTAGTTTAACCTTCACAAACCCTAATCTTAGGGTGTTGGCCGAAAGTCATAGGGTAGGGGAAATTAGGATTTTTGCAATGAAACATTCACATAGACATTTATACAAACACCTTGTATACACTATCATACAATATACTAAGCATGGATATATTATAGGATAATTCAACCCTCACTAACCCTAGTTTCCATGCCTTGGCCGAAACCCATCCAAACCCTAAACCCTAGTTTTTTGTCATCACAAAATGAAGGGACACAACATATGTGTATACTCTAAGTTCCAAGGGGCCTTCTCATGTATCAAGGAGTAACCAAGGTCTCCCCCTTGGGGGTGGCCGAAACCTACACAAGGGTAGAACCCTAGGTTTTGTTCACAACATTTTGAAGGAAACAACATATACATATACCCTAAGTTCCAAGGGGTCTTCTCATGCATCAAGGAGTAACCAAAGCCTTCCCTTAAGGGGTGGCCGAAACTCACTCAAGGGGAAAAATCCCCATTTTCGAAAACTACAAGGAGAAGAAATCATACAATAACCATTACACTGCAGGCGAGGGGATACTTACATCCTTTCGCTTGAATTTCTCCTTCTCTTACTCCTTAGGATACCCTTGGTTGAAGGAGAGGTGAGAATTTTCCTTGTTAGACTTCTCTAGCACTCTTGGCCTTAGTAGAGGGCAAGATCCTTGAATGGTTCTCCTTTCTTCCAAATTCCCTAGGGTTAGAACCCTAGGGTGCACTTTTCGAAAATGAAAAGGGGGAAGAAGGGCTCTAGGTTTCGAAAATTGGAGTGGGGAAGAAGAAGAAGAAAAGAAACTTCTTTCTCCCTCTCTTATTTTTACTCTTCTCATGAAGGGACATGTCTCTTCACTTCCCTAGCTTTAACGAGAATGTTTCTTATTCTCTCAACATGAAACATGGCTTGGTGCAATGGTTAAGACATTGTTAGTGCAACTAGGAGGTTCAAGGTTCAATCCTTGCTTCCTCCTTTTTACATCTTCTTTTTATCACATTTTGCACTAATCCACATCCAATCCATTAAGCCAAGCCCATCATGAAATTTCATAATAATAATGTTTCATGACTTCATAATATTTTATATGGGAAAAATTCTGGGGTGTTACAATCCTCCATCCCTTATAAAAAGTTCGTCCTGAACTTTAAAATAATTCCGGATACTTTAATCGTATTGCCTCCTCTCGTTCCCATGTGGATTCTTCAACTTGTTCGTTCCGCCACAGAACCTTTACTAAGGGTACTTCCTTGTTCCTTAGCTTTTTGACTTCCCGATCTAGGATTTGAATAGGTCGGCGTTCGGAACTTAGGTTCTCCTGTGCTGGTTGGGGCTCTATCATTTGATTCGCATCAGAGGTACATTTCCTGAGCATTGATACATGGAAGACATTGTGGATAGCCGACATTTCTGGCGGTAACTCCAGTTCGTAGGCCACTTTGCCTACCCGTCTCAGGATCTGGTACGGTCCCACATATCGCGGGCTCAGCTTCC
>JAGFNQ010001320.1:138311-175627 GCA_024364735.1 Boesenbergia rotunda | reverse complement strand
CACTTCTTTAGCATGGAGACATGGAATGCACTGTGGATAGCTGACATATCCTCTGGTAAGTCCAACTCATATGCTACCTTACCAACCCTCCTTATGATCTTGTAGGGTCCTATGTAGCGAGGACTTAGCTTACCCTTTTACCAAATCTCATCACTCCCTTCATAGGAGCGACCTTGAGAAATACTGAATCTCCAACTTGGAATTCAAGTGGCCTACGGCGTGTGTCAGCATAACTTTTCTGTCTACTCTGGGCAGTCTCAATCCTCTGGCGGATCGTCTGGATAGCCTGAGTGGTCTCATCTATAAGCTCAGTCTGGCTGTCTAGTCCTGACTCCATCTCTTTCTTCTCACCAGCTTCTTGCCAACATATGGGTGATCTACATTTCCTGCCATATAATGCCTCATAAGGTGCCATCCCGATGGTGGCCTGATAGCTATTGTTGTAGGCGAACTCAGCTAAGCACAGAAATTTGCACCAACTGTCTTTAAAGTCCAACGCACAAGCCCTGAGCATGTCTTCTAAAATCTGATTTACTCTCTCTGTTTGTCCATCTGTCTGGGGATGGAAAGCTGTGCTGAACTGAAGTCTGGTGCCTAGGGCGTCCTGAACACACCTCCAAAAATGGGAGATGAACCGCCCATCTCTGTCAAAAACGATCGACTTCGGAACTCCGTGAAGCCTGATTACTTCCTTCACGTACAGCTGTGCTAACTGCTCTACCGAATGCGATAACTTGATGGCTAGGAAGTGGGCAGACTTGGTCAATCTATCCACTATCACCCAAATTGCATCGTGTCCATGGGTGGTTCTTGGAAGACCTGTGATAAAGTCCATGGATATTTCTTCCCACTTCCACTCTGGAATGGGAAGTGGCTGTAGAACTCCTCCTGGTCTCTGGTGTTCTGCTTTGACCCTCTGGCAGGTCAAGCAGGTACTGATATATCTAGGCCACGTCTCGCTTGAGTCCAGACCACCAGAATCTTTCTTTAAATCTTGGTACATCTTGGTAGAACCAGGATGCATAGAGTATGGGGTACTGTGGGCTCTTCTAAAATATTCTTTCTTAGTTCCTCATCATTGGGGACGCAAAGGCGGTCTCCAAAATAGAGGATGCCACTGTCTGATACTCGAAACTCTGAATTTTCTGCCTCTTGGATCCCCTGCTTGATCTTCTGGATCTCTGGGTCTTGATCTTGCTTTTCTTGTATATCTTTAAGCAGGGTTGACTCTAGGGTCAATGCAGAAAATTGCCCAACCATAACCTCGACTCCAAAATCTTTTATTTCTTTCTGAAGTGGTGGAGACAGTGATGATAGGACATCAGTGCTGCACAGGATTTTCTGCTCAGTGCATCTGCCACTTTATTAGCTTTACCTGGGTGGTAGAGATTTCACAGTCATAATCTTTAACCAACTCTAGCCACCTGCGCTGCCTCATATTCAGGTCCTTCTGAGTGAAGAAGTACTTCAAACTTTGATGGTCTGTGAAGATTCTGCACTGCACTCCATACAGGTAGTGTCTCCAGAGCTTCAGTGCGAAAACCACAGCTGCTAGCTCAAGGTCGTGGGTAGGTAATTCTTCTCATAGTCCTTGAGCTGTCTGGAGGCATATGCTATTACTTTACCGTCTTGCATGAGGACAGCTCCAAGGCCCATCTTGGATGCATCACTGTAGATGTCAAAGGCCTTGTCACTCTCTGGAACAGTCAGGATGGGAGCACTAGTCAATCTTTTCTTCAGTTCTAGAAAACTGTGCTCGCATTTATCTGACCATTCAAACTTCTTATTCTTTCTGGTCAAGGCTGTGAGTGGAGAGGCTATTCTGGAAAAGTCCTCCACAAATTTTCTGTAATATCCTGCCAGGCCTAAGAAGCTTCTGATTTCACTGGCATTCTTGGGTCTACACCAGTTGCTGACTGCTTCTATCTTGGCTGGATCAACTTGAATGCCTTCTTTGGATACAATGTGACCTAGGAAGGTCACCTGATCTAGCCAAAACTCACACTTTGAGAATTTTGCATAGAGCTTCTCCTGCTGAAGGATCTGCAGCACTATCCTCAAGTGTGTAGCATGGTCCTCTGGAGTCTGTGAGTATATGAGAATATCATCAATAAATACAATGACGAATTTATCGAGATACTCCCTGAAGATGTGGTTCATCAGCTCCATGAAGACTGCTGGAGCATTGGTTACTCCAAAAGGCATCACTACAAATTCGTAGTGACCGTATCTTGTCCTGAAGGCCGTCCTGGGGATGTCACTTTCTTTAACCTTTAGCTGATGATACCCAGAACGCAGGTCTATCTTCGAGAACACGGTAGCCCCTTTGAGTTGATCAAATAAATCATCTATTCTAGGAAGGGGGTACTTGTTCTTGATGGTTACCTTGTTCAGAGCTCTGTAGTCTATGCACAGACGCATAGACCCATCCTTCTTCTTGACGAAAAGTACAGGAGCTCCCCAGGTGAATGACTAGGGCGGATGAACCCTTGTCAAGCAGCTCTTGAATTGTCTTGTAATTCTTCAATCTGCTGGTGCATGCGATAAGGTGCCTTCGAAATTGGGTTGGTTCCTGGGGCCAACTCAATTTCAAACTCAATTTCCCGATTGGGAGGGAGTCCTGGTAACTCTTCAGGAAACACCTCAGGATAGTCACAGACTACCCTCACTTCTTCTCTCTTCAATCCTTCTCCTTGACTCGCATCCACTATATGAGCTAGAAACCAGAGCACCCCTTCTCTGACATTCTCTGAGCTTGTAAGGTAGGTAGAACCTATTTATCTTTCTCCTTGGGTCTCCAATAAACTCAATGAAGGTTCTGCTTCTGGTGTGAACTTGACTTTTTCTTGCGGCAGTCTATAGAAGCATTATACTTGCTCAAGAAGTCCATTCCTAAAATGACATCGTAATCCTTCATCTCAGGACTAACAAGTCACTGTAGAGCTCTCGGTTGGAAATCAGATTGATACTGCCCTTAGCCTCTCAGTAGGGCCATTACTTCCCCTGACGGTAAGGTTGTTAAGAACTTCATCGTTCACCTTTCTGGTGGCCTTTATACTGTTTAAGTAGTGCTCAGTGATCAAAGCACTACTTATTAGTTCTTCGGAGGTTTGCAGCCTCTTAAACCGCTAGCCCCCTTCAACGCTATCTCAGGCCTTAACATCTTGAGCATTAGCCTAACTATCTCTTTTTCTGTGCTAACTAGCTCTGGGCACAGATGAGCTAACCGCTTAAACATCTTCACTGCTTCATCCACGGATAGTTCTCCTTGTCTGAACTCCGTGAATTCATCATAATGCTTGTTGGTTACTTGCATGTGAAAGTATTCTTCGAAGAACTCAGTCTCGAAGTCGGCCCATGTCATCTGGCTGACATTTCTCTGGCCTTGACTCTCTTCCACTATATTCTAGCATCTCCCGTAAGGCAGAAAGATGCACACTTTATCTTCTCTACCTCATGCAGTCCAGTAGCCCTACTATTCTTTCCAACGTTTTGAACCATGCTTAAGCATCCCATGGTTTGCTTGTGCCTGGGAAGTTCCCTGGCTTCAGTTTCTCCTACTGAATGAGGTAGGCTTCTTGCCTTCTAGGAGCTTGCTCCTCGTTTTGGGCCTTTCTAGGACGTCCTCAAATGTATAACTTAACACTTAATGGTAATGTTCCCTAACTTGCTTTAGGATATAACAAGACCTTGGTCTTGATTTTTATCTCATTTCTTAATCCTAGAACTCGTTCTAGGGCTTAGTAAGACCTTGGTCTTACTCAAAACTTTTATTAAGCACCATGCGTGCCATAATCCCAAAACTTACTTTTGGGCAAATCAAGTAAGTACTTAAGCATTTCTCTAATATCCATTCTAGGGATTAAACATGATTCCGTGGTACTAAGGTATTAAACATGCTTCCTTGTTCTATGCACATATGAGTAAGTACTTAAGCATTTCTCTATACTGTAATTAAGTAAAGGAGCAATAGAAAAACTGAAACTTAAAGCTTTCTTACTTGAAGACGGCAAGGTTGATGCTGATGTGTGTGTGATGTTGGAGAATGGGAACTGCTCTGATACCACCTGTAGCGACCCGCCTTCTCTGCCTTAGACGGATCGTTACTTTCTTTACTTCTTGACTCTAATGCACGACTAAGAATGCGGAAATCTTTTTTTTTTTCTTCTCAATTTAAATCTATCTATGATATACTAACTCTACTAGTCATGCATGATACAATGGCATGCTTCCTTTCTCAAAAATTCGTAAGAAATTACTTATTGAAACTTGCCTCACCCAACTCAGCTTACGGGTATCAGTCGACTGATACTGTATCAGTCGACTGATAAGCCTGAAATCTGAAATTCAGGTTTCGAAACTTGTTTCAAAACTCCACCAAACCTATACTTTCGAGCCATACAAAATCATGACACCATTTCTATACTCTATACTAGTTTTCTAAACAGTTTAGCCAATCAAAACGAATCCATAAACTTGAAATTAGGACTTTTGCGGGATCTAGCAAGTTATGAAAGTCTATATAAACTTTAGGCTAAAGTTTGTACCAAACTTAACTTCTAACCATTGAAACTCATCACACAAAATTCTATAACATCACTAAGGCATTATGAAATGAGCAAGCAACTTTTCTAAGCATAATTGAGCAATAAAACTTAATTCAAAAGAGAAGCTAGCACTATCTTGGCACATGCATCAATAACTCCAACAAAGTATCAATATTCTAAACTACTCACACTTCTACTCATCCAATGCAATCATAAAGATATGTATGCTAAATGAAATGACATGAAATCTTTACTCTAAGAAATTGAGCATGTAAAACTATCCAAAGCTTAATGTTCACTAAACTCCATAAAGCAAGAACTTGAAATTTGAATAAACTAAAACATTGTAATTCAAATAACTAAATTGTCTCGTCTCAAGGATCTCTCCAAAATCAGCCACCACACACACTTTACTCAGCACCGCCTCGTCGCCTTCCTTCAGAATTGCTTGCCTTTACCTTTATCTGCAGTAAGAGGAAATGCAACTAGTAAGCAAAAAGCTTAGTAAGTACTATCTAGCTCACAAAATCTCGAAATATGCAAACATGCTTCTTGAACAATATGAAATCACATGAGATACTTATATGCTTGAAAGAAAACTAAGAACATGTATAACTCAAAACATGCATACTCAAGCATTAATAAATCTCAATTTACTTTTCTTGGCTCAACTTGAAACTTTAGCTATTCTTTAACTTTTTGAAAACTCTTTAAACTTTAGAAACTTTGCTAAAGCATATACTTGAAAATAATAATCACTTGGATCCACTGAAGACGTAAGTACCATCTCATATGCGCGTTCCCTAAAAGGTTGGGGTAGCGAGCCACCAATCCTAATAGAGCGGACCTTGGTCTACCAGGGCCAAGACCTTGGAATTGGACACCTGGATTTCTTTAACGACGCCCTTGGACGCCGGGTACTGGCCTTAGAAAATAAAATAGCTTTTCTTTCTTTTCTTTCTTATCTGTAAATGCCTTGGCATTTTCTCGAGCACCTTGCGTGCTAAAATCCCTAAGTCTTGATTTTTGGGGATTTCTTAAGGCCTTGGCCTTTTCTTTTCTTATCTTTATCTTCTCTTTTCTTTTCTCATAGCTTTTCTTGGACCCTAAACTCACATAGGGTACTTAATCAACATATATAAGCATATAATGAACTAAGATCACATGCAAAAACTCAAACAAAAAGGAAATATCTCTTTTAAAAACTTTTAAGGGAAATTCTTGCGGAAAACCCGCCTCTTACAGCAGGTGAGCAGTACTTACATTGATATCTTGGACTTACAACCAAGATTGACGTCTAGGGCTCGGGAGAAACTTGAGATCTCAGAGAATTCTTCGCGCCTACGCGTTCCTCTCGTCGCGGAGATCCCGAATATAGGAATATCTCTCGGAGGAGAACCTTGGCCGGCCCCCTTGGCCTTGGTGTTGGTTGGCGTCGCCCAAGAGAGGAGAAGGGAGGCTGTCTCGCGCGGCTAGGGTGAGGAAGAGAGAAAACCAAAAATCCAATTTCCTCTCTTAACTTATCTATTTATACTTATGGGGCGGATTGACCTAACTACAACTTATCTATTGATTCGCTTATTCTCTATCAACAAAACGAATTGGCGCAGCTGGTCTGCCCGCTTGTCTCTCACACGGAGGTGCAGGGTTCGAACTCCTTGTTGCCCATTAAACGTTTTTCCTTTTTTAAATATACTAAACAGACTCGAAAAATTCCATAAAAATATTCTAAAAATCCCTAAAAATATCTAAAATATTTCTAAACCATTTTTAAATAATTCTAAGGACTTTATGAACTAAAAATGAGAATTTTGGAGCGTTACAAGGGCCAGCGGCACTAGAAGAGGGAGAGGGAGAGAAGGAGAGGGAGAGAGGCTAGGCAAGAATCCTTGATCTCTTGGATTAATTTCCAAGCCTTGCCTTGGTTCCTTTATATAATAGTCTCTCAATCGCCAAGTCTCTTTTTAACGGAATAAATTTTCATAAAAAATTTATCTTATAAATTTTTCTATGAATTATTTCATTATGTCATGTTTTTATTATAACTTAATTTATAATAAAAATAACCATGTCTCCCCTTTTATTATGGAAAGAAATTTCTTTATATAAATTTCTTTATATAAATTTCATTATCATGGTAAATCAATCCATTATTGATTTTATAAAATAAAATAAACCAATCCAAGGTTCATTTTAATTTCCATGAAAAATAAATCTCTTTATATAAATTTCTTTATATAAATTTTTTTATATAAATTTTTTTATATAAATTTCTTTATCCATAATTTTATAAAACAAACCACGCGCGGTTTATTTTATAATTTGAACCAAAAAATTTGGTTCTCCCCCTTTTAATTTGGCCGGCCAAACCCAAGCCCCGACTTCACGAATTAAACTCATTTAATTCGTTCAATAAGTCTTCAAAAGACTTAGCCATTTTATGCTTCCGATGCATCTCAAAAAAATTCAGATTCGACTTATCTCTCTTGATCGGAAAATCTAATTTTCAACTCGTTTTAAATCCCTCGGATTACTCGTAGTGCGTGTGACTAAATAGGCTTTCGATTTATGTTGGCCGTCTATAATTAACCAATTATAGAACGATCATGAGTGGCACCTAGTAGTACATCATGATCCCCAATTAATCGAAAGATCAACGATTGACCTCAGAAATTATTCTGAAACCCTTCAGCAGCTCTAATGAATAGTGCCCCATTCCCTTCACCATCTTATACCCACTTGGTTCAGGACATGGTCTATGTGTGTCAGTCCCCACTAGGCTGACTATGTCACACCTAGCCCAAGTAACGTTCTCTCGTCCTACGGATTCTAATTACTCTCATGTATTTAAGAGATTCATACTCTGAACATATCATGCTCTGGCCAGAGGCTTCGAGTAACAATCCAACGATAGGCCTTGGGTATACATCTCCTCGCAATGTGTAGTGAATCCTTTGTAGGCTGTTCAAACATCTTCGGGCACTTCGGCTTATACCCAACCATCCTGGGTCCACACCTCCTTGGAGATGCTTGCGTAAGATGTCAATGTATAAGTCTCCATGACTAAGATGACTTGAACACCGCAAGTCAAAGGAACATCGCACTTAAGCTGTAATAAGAACTTCACTGACATGTCTATATGTAGACTACCATATGAAGTTTTACAGCCAGTCACTCCAATGAACTAGTTCCCTTAACTAGCATTCATGTTTATCTCCGGACATCCCAATGTCACCAGCCAGTGAGAATCAGCTGATTAGAGAATAACCCATGCTAGTCTCAACAGAATTGATAGTGTCTATATTTATCAATTCATCGACTAGGGACAATTTCAATACTTCACAATTGCACATGTAGAGATAATCACTAGTTGTGAATTCATCACAAATTCTCTCATGCTGTGAATTGTATTGCGGATATTCAGTGAATGAGTTTAAGATCTCAATCAAATACACAAACATGAACACTCAAATAGTGAATATTCATTTATTAAAGTAAATGATTACAATCATAAGGCGATTGCCTTAGGACACTTCTCTCATATTACTAACAAAATCCATATCTCTCTGGAATATTGCGTGCCCTATCAGACCTACGAAGAGGTGGTGTTGTTTTAGGTTCAACTGATAGCTCATCATTATGAGTTCTCGGTTGTGGGTCTAGACTAGGTGTCTCTTTAATGCCTATAGGAGTTTCTTGAACTTCTTCAAGTTCAATGTTACTCCCACTGTTTTCTTGTAAAAGAAATTCATTTTCCAGAAATACAGCATGCCTTGAAACAAACACCTTTTGTTCCAAGGGATGATAGAATTGGTAACCTTTCGTTTCCTTAGGGTATCCAATAAATAGACATTTATCAGACTTAGCATCCAATTTGTTTGATACAGTTTCGCTTCACATAAGCAGGACAACCTCATATCTTAAGGTGAGTTAAGTGAGGTTTCTTACTATTCCACATCTCATATGGAGTAGTAGAGACTACCTTGGTCGGGACTCTGTTTAGCAAGTAAACAGCTGTCTTAAGTGCATAGCCCCAAAAGGATTTTGGAAGAGTTGCATGATTCATCATGGATCTAACCATGTCCATCAAGGTTCGGTTACGCCTCTCAGATACACCATTATGCTGTGGTGTATATGGCGGAGTCCATTGAGACAATATCCCATTGTCCCTAAGATAATCTTAAGTGCCAAGCTGTTTCTCTACTTCACTTCTGAACTCTTTGAATTTCTCAAAAGCTTCAGATTTGCGTTTCATTAAGAACACATACCCGAATCGTGAGTGATCATCGATAAAGGTAATGAAGTAGTTATAGCCTCCTTGTGCAAGAGTTGACGTTGATCCACATACATCAGTACGTATTAGACCAAGCAATTCTCCCACTAGTTTACCTTTTCCGAAAAAGGGTAATTTGGTCATCTTGCCTTTTAAGCATGATTCGCATGTATCAAATGAACCAGGTTCAAATGATTCCAGAATTCCACATCGGTGTAATTTGGTCATTCGTTTCTTACTTACATGGCCAAGACGATAATGCCACATATAGGAGTCTATTTGATTATCTATTCTAGCACGTTTGTTGCTAACTTCGATATTGAAAATGACACCGGATAAATCTAACGTGTAGATACCATTGCATAATATTCCGGTCCCATAAAGAACACCATTTAAAGTTATGTAACAACAATTGTTACTAAAAGTTAAATGGTAACCCTTTTCATTCAAGCATGAAATAGATACAATGTTCTTTATTAATGAAAGAACAAAATAACAATTATCCAATTCTAAGATAAGTCCAGTAGGGAGCTTTAGCAAATATGTTCCGATGGAAATAGCAGCAATCTTTGCTCCATTTCCAACTCGCAAATTCGCTTCTTCCTTGACGAGTCTTCTTCTATTCCTTAGCCCCCGTATGTCATTACATATGTAACGCCCGCCCTTATATCTACCCTCGGGGCGGGGTTACGATCAATCAATCATATAATTATTTTTTTTCTTCCTTCTAGCATAAAATTAAAAACAACAATGCAAGGACTAAGGACTGAGCATGCTTGTTTAAAACTATCAAAGTTATTCTATAACACGATAAGTTCACCAGTAATTCAATTCATAACATAACCAAGTATAAGAGCCATCCAAGAGTAATCACTATCATGCAATATCAAACCTAATCACTAACATTCATTGTTGAAGCAAACATCATCATAAGCATAGTAATGTAGATATAAAAAAAAATCCTTCTTTCCCGAGCCACCACCCCACACATCTTCAGCCCTCCTGCCTCTTCCTTTAGTTTAAGTGTCCCTTACTTTTATCTGCAGCATAAGACAACACATAAACTAGTAAGCACAAAAGCTTAGTAAGGATCCTGTCCTACTCGCAAAATCCATACGAACGAATACAACAGGTACACATAATGAATCATAAGCATGAGTTTATCATAGTATACTAAACATCCAAGATTCTAAGCATGCAGCATAAAGTATCTTAAGCATACCCTTCACATATAATCAATGATTTTCAAAACAATTCCATAAAGGTATTACTTAAAAATACATCCATATCATATAGGGCCCAGTTGTGTACCACATATTGCGCGTTCCCTAATGAATTGGGGTAGCGAGCCACCAATCCTATTAGAGCAGGACCCTTACGTCCTACCGGAGCCATGACCTTAAGTTAACATCCACCCCGAATTTGTTTAACGACCCCCTTACGAGTCGGGTGCACAACTTACAAAGTAAAATACTTATCATGTCTTTACATATATGCTAAGGAGTATTCCAAATTCACTTCTCAAGGGACACACCACTCTTCAAGGGTGTTCCTGATCCCATAGGGACACACCACACAACATAAGGGTGTTCTTGATCCCATACTTAGTGGAGTATCCATTCAAGCATTTTAACATTCACATCACATGCAATCTCATAAGGGTGCCCCATGGGCTATAAGGCATGCTCATACATACATCATAATTCAACCACTTAAACATACTTTATTCATGACAAGATTGGTCACATAGATCATACTCATATCATAGGAAGTGGTAGCATGCTAAAAATTAAGTTTTCCAATCAAACATTCCATTTAACATTACCTGCATATACATATCATCATCCCAAACATAAGCATATCTCCTAGGGTACATCCCATACAAGCATCACATATATATATCATGTATCCTACTAAGCATAGCATACATCATGGGATACTCAACCTTCACAACCCTAATGGTTCATGCCTTGGCCGAAAGTCATGCTAGGGGGAGTTAAAGTTTTCCAATCAAACATTCCATTTAAACATCACATGCATATACATATCGTCATCCCCAAACATAAGCATATCTCATAGGGTAGTTTAACCTTCACAAACCCTAATCTTAGGGTGTTGGCCGAAAGTCATAGGGTAGGGGAAATTAGGGTTTTTTGCAATGAAACATTCACACAGACATTTATACAAACACCTTGTATACACTATCATACAATACATTAAGCATGGATATATTATAGGATAATTCAACCCTCACCAACCCTAGTTTCCATGCCTTGGCCGAAACCCATCCAAACCCTAAACCCTAGTTTTTTGTCATCACAAAATGAAGGGACACAACATATGTGTATACTCTAAGTTCCAAGGGGCCTTCTCATGTATCAAGGAGTAACCAAGGTCTCCCCCTTGGGGGTGGCCGAAACCTACACAAGGGTAGAACCTTAGGTTTTGTTCACAACATTTTGAAGGAAACAACATATACATATACCCTAAGTTCCAAGGGGTCTTCTCATGCATCAAGGAGTAACCAAAGCCTTCCCCTAAGGGGTGGCCGAAACTCACTCAAGGGGAAAAATCCCCATTTTCGAAAACTACAAGGAGAAGAAATCATACAATAACCATTACACTGCAGGCGAGGGGATACTTACATCCTTTCGCTTGAATTTCTCCTTCTCTTACTCCTTAGGGTACCCTTGGTTGAAGGAGAGGTGAGAATTTCCCTTGTTAGACTTCTCTAGCACTCTTGGCCCTAGTAGAGGGCAAGATCCTTGAATGGTTCTCCTTCCTTCTAAATTCCCTAGGGTTAGAACCCTAGGGTGCACTTTTCGAAAATGAAAAGGGGGAAGAAGGGCTCTAGGTTTCGAAAATTGGAGTGGGGAAGAAGAAGAAAAAAAGAAACTTCTTTCTCCCTCTCTTATTTATACTCTTCTCATGAAGGGACATGTCTCTTCACTTCCCTAGCTTTAACGAGAATGCTTCTTATTCTCTCAACATTAAACATGGCTTGGTGCAATGCTTAAGACATTGTTAGTGCAACTAGGAGGTTCAAGGTTCAATCCTTGCTTCCTCCTTTCTACATTTCTTTTTATCACATTTTGCACTAATCCACATCCAAGCCCATTAAGCCAAGCCCATCATGAAATTTCATAATAATAATGTTTCATGAATTCATAATATTTCATATGGGAAAAATTCTGGGGTGTTACAATCCTCCATCCCTTATAAAAAGTTCGTCCCGAACTTTAAAATAATTCCGGATACTTTAATCGTATTGCCTCCTCTCGTTCCCATGTGGCTTCTTCGAATTGTTCGTTCCGCCACAGAACCTTTACTAAGGGTACTTCCTTGTTTCTTAGCTTTTTGACTTCCCGATCTAGGATTTGAATAGGTCGGCGTTCGGAACTTAGGTTCTCCTGTGCTGGTTGGGGCTCTATCATTTGATTCACATCAGAGGTACATTTCCTGAGCATTGATACATGGAAGACATTGTGGATAGCCACATTTCTGGCGGTAACTCCAGTTCGTAGGCCACTTTGCCTACCCGTCTCAGGATCTGGTACGGTCCCACATATCGCGGGCTCAGCTTCCCTCTCTTCTCGAATCTCATCACCCCTTTCATAGGGGCCACTTTAAGGAATACTGAATCCCCAACCTCAAACTCTAGTGGTCTGCGTCGCTTATCAGCGTAGCTTTTCTCCTGACTCTGAGCAGTCTCTATTCTCTGGCGGATATTCTTTATAGCCTGAGTGGTTTCACCTATAATATCAGTCTGGAGTCCCATCTCCTTCTTCTCACCACTCTCAAGCCAGCATATAGGAGATCTGCATTTCCTTCCGTATAGTGCTTCGTACGGTGCCATCCCGATAGTAGCCTGATAACTATTGTTATAAGCAAACTCTGCCAAGCTCAGGTATCGGCACCACCTTCCCTTGAAATCCAAGGCACAAGCTCGTAACATGTCCTCTAATATCTGGTTTACTCTTTCAGTCTGCCCGTCAGTCTGGGGATGAAAGGCCGTACTGAATTTCAACTTCGTGCCAAGAGCCTTCTGCACGTGTCCCCAAAAATCTGAAGTAAATCGACCATCCCTATCCGAGATGATGGTCTTGGGAACTCCGTGCAGTCGGACAATTTCCTTGACGTACAGTTGAGCCAACTGCTCTACTGAGTGGGTCATCCTGATAGCCAGAAAATGGGCAGACTTGGTGAGTCTGTCCACAATAACCCATATACCATCATATCCATTCGTCGTTCTAGGCAGTCCAGAGATGAAATCCATAGAGATGTCTTCCCATTTCCACTCGGGGATAGACAGAGGTTGCAAAACTCCTCCAGGCCTCTGGTGTTCTGCTTTGACCCTCTGGCAGGTCAAACACATACTAATATAGTGGGCTACATCTCGCTTCATACCGGACCACCAAAATTTGCTCTTCAGATCTTGATACATCTTGGTAGACCCAGGATGCATCGCATAAGGTGTTCCGTGAGCTTCCTCGAGGATTCTTGTCCGTAAGTCGGAGTCGTCGGGAACACATAATCGATCCCGAAGATATAGAACTCCGCTGTCCAAAATCCAAAATCCATCGCCTTTGCCTTCGAGAACCTCTGCTTGATTCTCCGAAGACTCGGATCATGATTCTGCTTTTCCAGAATATCGTCGAATAATGTCGGCGCAATCATTAGGGTGGACAGCTGTCCTGATATGATTTCAATCCCGTAATTCATAATTTCTTCCCTTAAGGGTTGTGACAAAGCTGATAAAGACATCAAAGCAGCACATGATTTTCTACTGAGAGCATCGGCTACCTTGTTGGCTTTTCCCGGATGGTACAGGATCTCACAGTCATAATCCTTGACCAATTCGAGCCATCTGCGCTGTCTCATATTCAGATCTTTCTGGGTGAAGAAATACCGCAGACTCTGATGGTCTGTATAAACTTTACACTGAGTTCCATATAGATAGTGCCTCCATATCTTCAGTGCAAAGACCATCGCTGCTAACTCTAAGTCATGGGTAGGATAATTCCTTTCATGTTCCTGAGTTGCCTAGAGGCATAGGCAATTACCTTCCCATTCTGCATAAGTACAGCTCCGAGTCCCAGTTTGGATGCGTCGCTGTACATATCGAAACCCATATCGCTCTCTGGAAGAGTCAATATTGGAGCGCTAGTCAGCCTCCTTTTTAGTTCAGTAAAGCTCTTCTCACATTCCTCGGTCCATACATATTTCTTATCTTTCTTTGTAAGAGCTGTCATAGGGGCTGCAATCCGAGAGAAGTTCTCTACGAATTTTCTGTAATAGCCTGCTAGCCCGAGGAAACTTCTGATTTCGCTGGCATTCTTGGGTCTGGTCCAGTTACTTACAGCTTCAATTTTAATTGGGTCCACCATTACTCCTTCCTTGGAGATAACATGTCCCAAGAATGATACTTGATCGAGCCAGAACTCGCATTTGGAAAATTTAGCGTACAGTTGTTCCTTCTGAAGAATCTATAGTAGCACTATACTTAGGTGTTCAGCATGTTCTTCAGGAGTTCTCGAATATATAAGGATATCGTCGATAAAGACGATCACAAATCTGTCGAGGAATGCCGAGAATACCCGATTCATTAAGTCCATAAACATAGCTGGCACATTGGTAACTCCAAATGGCATAACTACGAACTCATAATGTCCGTATCTGGTTCGGAAAGCCGTCTTCGGTATATCCTCCTTTTTCACCCTAACTTGGTGATAACCATATCTCAGGTCAATCATAGATAAAACCGTGGCTCCCTTCAGTTGATCGAACAGGTCATCTATCCTGGGTAGAGGGTACCTGTTCTTGATAGTCACGTTGTTCAGCGCCCGGTAGTCGATACACATTCGCATCGACACATCTTTTTTTTTCACGAACAGTACGGGAGCTCCCCAGGGAGAATGACTAGGGTGGATGAGTCCCTTGTCAAGCAGCTCCTGTAACTGCCCCTGTAGTTCTTTTAATTCCGTCGGCGCCATACGGTACGGTGCTTTGGAAATGGGGTTAGTACCAGGAATCAATTCAATTGCAAATTCTATATCCCTTTCAGGTGCTAACCCTGGTAAGTCATCGGGAAATACCTCTGGGTAATTGCATACAATTTTGACATCTTCTAGCTTCGGGTCCTCTGTAGGACTGGTATCAACCACATGAGCTAGAAATCCAGAGCATCCATTTTCTAACATCTTCCTCGCTTTCAGAGCCGATAGGAATTTGCTTGTCCTCTTCTTCGGCTCTCCATTAAATTCAAATAGAATTCCTGCCTCCGGTCGGAAGATAACCTTTCGTTTACGACACTCGATAGAGGCGCCGTATTTGTTTAAGAAATCCATGCCCAATATCACATCATAATCTGGCATATCAAGCACTATCAGGTCGCAGTAGAGTTCCCTATCTGCGATTCTGATTGGTGCGGCACGTAGCATTTGGGTAGAGGGCATCACCTCACCCGAGGGCAGTGTTGTCAAAAAGTTGCAGTCTAAATCTTGCAGTGACATATCATTTCTTTTGGCATAATGCATAGAGATAAACGAATGTGTTGCCCCAGTGTCAAATAAAGCAGTAGCATACTGACTGCAAATAAATATCTGACCTGTGACAACGGTAGAGGCAGTCGCCACGTCTTCTTTCGTAAGAGAAAAAACCCTGGCGTTTGTCGTGGCAGGCGGGGCCTCTAATCTCCCCTGGTATATAGGAGTACCATCAATAGCTGCCTGCATCTGGTGTAACTGGGGATGAGCACCTTTGTATTGGGCATGCTGCGGCTGAGGTGCTTTGGCTGCAGTAGGACACTCTCTGGCCATGTGTCCTTCCTTCCCGCAGGTGTAGCATCTCCTGGCGCCTAAGAGGCATGTCCCGAGGTGCCTCTTCCCACAAGTGGCACATGTGGGATATGTAGGCTTCTTGCCTCCTGTACCACCGGCAGATTTATCCCATGGCTTCCTCTTTCCGTTGTAGTTCTTTTTCCAGTGGGGGTTGCTATTCTGAGGTTTCTGACCTCCCGACTGACTCTGACTCTTGCTGGCGGTCAGTGGTTGGCTCTGCTGGTTAATATTCTTTAGATAATGCTCGGTAATAAGGGCGCTGCTGAACAGCTCTTCTGCAGTCTGGGGCCTATTAACGCCGCCGGCCACATTCAGAGCTATCTCGGGCCTGAGCATCTTGAGCATCAATCTGACCCTTTCTTTCTCTGTACTGACCAGCTCTGGACATAATCGTGCCAGTCGGTTGAATTGCTTAACGACATCGTTGACTGAGAGATTTCCCTGCCGGAATTCAGTGAACTCATCAAAGTGCCTGTTTGTGACTCGCATATTAAAGAATTCCTCCAGAAATTCGGACTCGAAGTCCTTCCACTTCATCTGGTCCACTGACCTTCTAGCTTTTACCCGTTCCCACCACATCCTGGCGTCGCCAGTGAGGCAGAACGAGACACATTTAATTTTCTCATGCTCGGGCCAGTCTAATAATTCCACTGTGCTCTCAACTGTCTTGAGCCAGGCCTGGGCGTCCCAGGGCTCGCAGGTGCCAGAGAACTTTTCCGGCTTCAGTCTCTGCCACTGAATCAGATAGGCCTCCTGTCGGACTCCTCGGGCCGGAGTGTCCGGGGGTGCCTGTGCAGTTGGAGGCTCAGTAGGTATCACATTCTGACTTTCCTGCGGGGTTGCAGTGTTCCCCTGCTGGGTCATCAGAGTGTTTATTATCTGCTGTTGTTCAGTGACCTGACGCTGCAGGTCCGTGATCACTTGCATCATATTAGGTGGGGGTGCTGTCTCATTACCCCGATTGCTACGTCCTCTAGCCATATCTATCATACAGGTGATAAATGACTACATAAGAATTAACGCTACTTTCTCTTGTTATGCAAGCATAAATCCTCTATATATATCATTACTGTACATGAAATAAAGTAAAGCGAGGTTAGGATCTCTTACTTGGAAGCGGCAGGATGAAGCTTGATGTGTGTGTGGTGGAGGGGAAACCTGCTCTGATACCAACCTGTAACGCCCGCCCTTATATCTACCCTCGGGGCGGGGTTACGATCAATCAATCATATAATTATTTTTTTTCTTCCTTCTAGCATAAAATTAAAAACAACAATGCAAGGACTAAGGACTGAGCATGCTTGTTTAAAACTATCAAAGTTATTCTATAACATGATAAGTTCACCAGTAATTCAATTCATAACATAACCAAGTATAAGAGCCATCCAAGAGTAATCACTATCATGCAATATCAAACCTAATCACTAACATTCATTGTTGAAGCAAACATCATCATAAGCATAGTAATGTAGATATAAAAAAAAAATCCTTCTTTCCCGAGCCACCACCCCACACATCTTCAGCCCTCCTACCTCTTCCTTTAGTTTAAGTGTCCCTTACTTTTATCTGCAGCATAAGACAACACATAAACTAGTAAGCACAAAAGCTTAGTAAGGATCCTGTCCTACTCACAAAATCCATACGAACGAATACAACAGGTACACATAATGAATCATAAGCATGAGTTTATCATAGCATACTAAACATCCAAGATTCTAAGCATGCAGCATAAAGTATCTTAAGCATACCCTTCACATATAATCAATGTTTTTCAAAACAATTCCATAAAGGTATTACTTAAAAATACATCTATATCATATAGGGCCCAGTTGTGTACCACATATTGCGCGTTCCCTAATGAATTGGGGTAGCGAGCCACCAATCCTATTAGAGCAGGACCCTTACGTCCTACCGGAGCCATGACCTTAAGTTAACATGCACCCGGATTTGTTTAACGACCCCCTTACGAGTCGGGTACACAACTTACAAAGTAAAATACTTATCATGTCTTTACATATATGCTAAGGAGTACTCCAAATTCACTTCTCAAGGGACACACCACTCTTCAAGGGTGTTCCTGATCCCATAGGGACACACCACACAACATATGGGTGTTCTTTATCCCATACTTAGTGGAGTCTCCTTTCAATCATTTTAACATTCACATCACATGCAATCTCATAAGGGTGCCCCATGGGCTATAAGACATGCTCATACATACATCATAATTCAACCACTTAAACATACTTTATTCATGACAAGATTGGTCACATAGATCATACTCATATCATAGGAAGTGGTAGCATGCTAAAAATTAAGTTTTCCAATCAAACATTCCATTTAACATTACCTGCATATACATATCATCATCTCAAACATAAGCATATCTCCTAGGGTACATCCCATACAAGCATCACATATATATATCATGTATCGTACTAAGCATAGCATACATCATGGGATACTCAACCTTCACAACCCTAATGGTTCATGCCTTGGCCGAAAGTCATGCTAGGGGGAGTTAAAGTTTTCCAATCAAACATTCCATTTAAACATCACATGCATATACATATCATCATCCCCAAACATAAGCATATCTCATAGGGTAGTTTAACCTTCACAAACCCTAATCTTAGGGTGTTGGCCGAAAGTCATAGGGTAGGGGAAATTAGGGTTTTTGCAATGAAACATTCACACAGACATTTATACAAACACCTTGTATACACTATCATACAATACACTAAGCATGGATATATTATAGGATAATTCAACCCTCACTAATCCTAGTTTCCATGCGTTGGCCGAAACCCATCCAAACCCTAAACCCTAGTTTTTTGTCATCACAAAATGAAGGGACACAACATATGTGTATACTCTAAGTTCCAAGGGGCCTTCTCATGTATCAAGGAGTAACCAAGGTCTCCCCCTTGGGGGTGGCCGAAACCTACACAAGGGTAGAACCCTAGGTTTTGTTCACAACATTTTGAAGGAAACAACATATACATATACCCTAAGTTCCAAGGGGTCTTCTCATGCATCAAGGAGTAACCAAAGCCTTCCCTTAAGGGGTGGCCGAAACTCACTCAAGGGGAAAAATCCCCATTTTCGAAAACTACAAGGAGAAGAAATCATACAATAACCATTACACTGCAGGCGAGGGGATACTTACATCCTTTCGCTTGAATTTCTCCTTCTCTTACTCCTTAGGGTACCCTTGGTTGAAGGAGAGGTGAGAATTTCCCTTGTTAGACTTCTCTAGCACTCTTGGCCCTAGTAGATGGCAAGATCCTTGAATGGTTCTCCTTCCTTCCAAATTTCCTAGGGTTAGAACCCTAGGGTGCAATTTTCGAAAATGAAAAGGGGGAAGAAGGGCTCTAGGTTTCGAAAATTGGAGTGGGGAAGAAGAAGAAGAAAAGAAACTTCTTTCTCCCTCTCTTATTTATACTCTTCTCATGAAGGGACATGTCTCTTCACTTCCCTAGCTTTAACGAGAATGTTTCTAATTCACTCAACATGAAACATGGCTTGGTGCAATGGTTAAGACATTGTTAGTGCAACTAGGAGGTTCAAGGTTCAATCCTTGCTTCCTCCTTTCTACATCTTCTTTTTATCACATTTTGCACTAATCCACATCCAAGCCCATTAAGCCAAGCCCATCATGAAATTTCATAATAATAATATTTCATGAATTCATAATATTTCATATGGGAAAAATTCTGGGGTGTTACAATCCTTATTTATGAAAATTTTGTAATATTCAAATAATTAGAAGATGCATACCTGATCATGAATTTTATTCAGTTCTTACATTTTGTCATTCATCAGCCTGTGGGGGACATTTTGGACCACAGAGTACAGCTAGGAAAGTTTTAGAGTGTGGTTTATATTTGCCTACATTATTTCATGATGCATATCTATTTTATAAAAATTGTGATAGATGTCAGAGAACAAATAACATAGGAGCTAGAAATGAAATATCCCAACAAACTATGCTTTTCTGTAAAATATTTGATGTTTGGGGAATAGACTTTATAGGACCTTTTCCTGCATCTTGTGGGTACTTGTATATTTTGCTTGTTGTTGATTATGTTTCTAAATGGGTGGAGGTCATTCCCTCTAGGACTGATAATTCTTGTGTTGTTGTTAGTTTTATCAGGTCACATATTTTTTGTAGGTTTGGAATTCCAAGGGCTATAATAAGTGATCAAGGTTCTCATTTTTGCAACAAACACATGAAGGCTCTACTTAGCAAGTATGGGGTTGTGCACAAAGTTTCTACATCCTGCCATCCCCAAACTAATGAACAAGCCAAAATTTCAAATAGAGAGATCAAAGCAATTTTGGAGAAGACCGTTGGACCTAGTAGGAAAGATTGGAGAAAGAGACTTGATGATGAACTATGGGCCTATCGGACGGCATACAAGACACCCATTGGAATGTCTCCCTACCGGTTAGTCTATGGGAAAGCTTGTCATCTACCCGTGGAGATAGAGCATAAAGCTTATTGGGCGGTGAAAGCTTACAACTTTGATGCTACTAAAGTGGGAGAAGAAAGGAAGCTTCAACTTCAAGAACTTGAGGAGATAAGACTAGAAGCATTTGAAAACTCAAGGATTTACAAGAAGACTAAGATTTTTCATGACAAACACATATTGAGGAAAGAGTTTCAAATTGGCAACAAGGTTCTATTGTAGAAATCAAGGCTGAAATTGATTAAAGGTAAGTTGAGGTCTAGATGGGAAGGTACATTTCTTGTAACTAACGTTTTCCCTTATGGTGTTGTTGTGATAAAGGATGAGGCTAACGGTTTTGTTTGGAGAGTTAATGGCCACCGGCTCAAGAAATACTTTGAAGAAGTAAAGGAGCTAGATGCGAATGGATTGGACATCAAAGATGCTATCTACCCAACTTAAAGGGGAGTTTTATTTTCTTGCATTTTGTTTCATTATATATATCATTTTTATGTTTTCCAGAAGTTAAACTTTTCTTTTACAATGAGTTCTTGCTAATAAATGTTTTGGTAGTGTAGGATGAATAAAGAATCATTGTAGATACCATTTTATTCTTTTTGGCGTCTTACTTCTTGAGTGATTAGGAATAAATGTATCCCTCTAGGTTTTCTCTATATCATTTTAGAGTCCTTTGGAAGCAAATTAAATTTGGTTGTTAAAACTTAGGATTTGAGCCAATGGATGAAAATTCTTGGATGCTTGAGTACTACTTAGTTATGGACTCTAGATTGATGACTTGAGGTGAATCATTTTTACCTAGTGAGGATTTAGCCTTATTTTTGAGATACACACATGTGATTATACTCTAAAACTTGCTTAGGTTCTTTCAAAACTATATTTCTATGATTAGACCACATTTATAGAGGTGAATCACTTTGTTTCCTTTTCATATCAATTTTTGCAATATTCCTTGTTGATACATGCTTTATTCTTTTTTCCTTTCCCTATTTTCTGCTGATAACCATATTTCTCCATGGACTTGGTTGCTTTTAATGTTTCTTAATGTTACTTTGCCCGAGATGGTCAAAAAGCTGTGTGGGGGAGGTGGCTAGAGTTTTGAAATGTTTTGGTAAGGACTGATGCATTTTGGAAGCCTACTTTTGGTTGAATTATAGTTAGAAATTTGTTTTGATGGATCTTAAGAGATTAAGGAAGTATCAAGGATGCAACTCAAGAAAAAAAAACAGAAAATAAAGTTTAGAATGAAGAGGTGTGTCAATTTGATGGAGTGTTGTATCAAAAATGAGTTTCAAGAATGGGTTAGTGATGGCTACATGTGGAACACTTAGGTTCTTGCTTATCATTTGGTGTTTAAAGCTCTATGATGAAATTCCGAAGGAAATGAGAGTTTCTACAAGAATCAAGTATTTCGTGCCATGTTTGGGTTTCAAAGAGTTAATTGAAAGTGGAGCATTTCGTTCTTCATTAATATGAAAGGCTCCAAGCTATGAAGTTGTGAAGATGTAAATCTGTGATTGTAGATGGCAGGAAGCTCTGAAATCTGAAATTTTTAGGGGCATTGAAGGCTGATAGTTTGCCTTGGAACTTTTCAAGTTGTAGAGCTAAGTTAAGCTGCTGTGTGCCCAGTTAAGGATGGCATTTTGCATAGAATCAGCCAGGAAAATATCAGTTGAACATTTTAGGAATTCAGATTCAAAAATGGACTTCATGAAACCACTGTCCACTGAAATTGCAGCAAGCAATTGAGGAGAACAAGGATCTAGTTTACCAGCCAAATCTATTAGCAAGGGTTAAAGAGGACTTTGTTGATGCTTGAGCAGTCAATGAATGTGATTTTCAGTTGGGAAAGAAATCTGAACTCATTCAGAGAATGACTAAAGGAAAAAAAGAAGAAGAAAAATAGAAAAAAAAAGCAGCTAAAGAAAAACAAAAATAAAATAGAAATAAAAGAAAATAAGCATGAAGTGTCAGAAGAAGGGTTAGATTTCTGAATTGGAAGAGGAGAACAAGAAGCTAGCCGAAGATGCTATTGATTGAGAAGAAGCAAAACCTCGGTAGAAATCAGTTTCAGACTGTTCAGATCAGTTTCAGCTAATGATCAAACCCTGATCGGTCACCAATCCGATCAGGGAGGGGTCTAATCGGTCACTCTGACCGATCAGAAGGAGCTCAGTCCGATCCAATGCAGTCTAGAATGATCAGAGCAGTGACTGATCGGTCTCCAGACCGATCGAAAGAAGGCCAGAAAGATAAGGAAGAGTCTGATCGATCTCTTGACCGACCAAAAAGAGTCTGATCAATCCCTTGACCGATCAGTAGAGGGTGAATTACATATTTCAGTGGAATCAGAGGCACTGTCTGATCCTTACTCAACTTAGCTTCGTTTTATGCAGGATAATTCAAAAAGAGAGGGCAAAGTACATTAGGTTATATTCTTGAGCATCCAAGTCTTTCACTTCCTTAACTTTTCCATTTTCTAAACTTCTATTTCATTCTTATCATTACATGTCTCCTAAACTTGTTTGAATAAGCTTTTGTAGGTGTGGATCCCAATCAAGAATAATGGTAGAGAGTAGAGCATAAGAAAGCTTATGGTAGTGCAAGAACCATGATTGTGTTTGAGTGAGCTCCACTTTCATCAAAACTTAGAACTTAGGAAGTGAGCCACTGTAAAAATTTTCCTTGAGAGGTTTGTGTGTTTAGTTCATCTCAATGAGTCATGAAGGATGAAGTATACTAAGTTGTTGATTTAAGGATAAGATACTAGTCCATTGAGTTTAGATTTTTGAGGATTGACAACCTAGGTAATTTCTTTTCAATTGCTTCTAATTATGATAGAGAATAATCTAGAGGGTACATGTTTAGTTAGCTTGTGCGAGACGCCCAAGAGCAAGTGTGGAGGAGTTGATAATTACTATTTTGTTAAACATTTTAGGCTCTCAAACCCATGTTTTGATCCTTTTTATATGCTTAAGTTTGCTTTTATATTAGGTTTCATGAATTATTACTATTTTGGCTTTGGATACAAATCTTTATATATTTGAGATGATTTGACATTGAATTTGCATTTAATTTTTATAGGCTTTGACTGATCGTGAACCTAAATCAGATTGGATCAGACTTGAGCTCAGAATTGGCTTTAATCAAGGGGATCAAGAGATGGATCAATATGGGTCGTCCGATCAAGAAACCGGGTGATCTGAGCCGTCTTTAAGTTTCTGATCAATCCGAGCCTAGGATAGAGCTAATCAAGATCATAGACCAAGATCTGAAGCTTTGAACCCAATCAGAGTCCATCTGACCGTCGGATCAAACATAAGAGGGTTTCAACCATCCATTCAAAGGAAAGGAATATCTGCGTCATCCGTCGCAGATCTGATTGATCCAAGCTAAGGAGAAGTAGATCAGAACCATTGATGGAGATCTGGGAAGTTTGGTTCAGATCAGAGATGATTCAACCGTTGGATGAGGCCGGAATAATCACAGTCGTTCATTGATAACTAATAAAATAGAACTTAGTCCGATCAGATCTGGCTATCGTGTGTTCTCTATTCCTCGTGTTCTTGAGCTTTCTTCTTCGATTTCATTGCGCGGCCACTGCAGATCCAAGTCCTTTTCCAGACCTCAATCAGAGGATCGATCTCCCGAGAGGTTAACGATTCAATCTCGTCGCTGAAAGGTCCAGAGGTGAGGGTTTCGCCAAAGGGCTACACTTCATTCGCTCGACTCCTGATCTATCGTCGTCGTCAACTGGAGCTATTAGAGTATTCAGAAGGGTTTTTTGAAGAGTTCTGAGAGCTTCTGAACCACGAATGCCATCCAATTCAGCAAAGAGGAGAAGATCAGGTTAAGTGTTCAGCTACGCATTGAATCAACGCCAATCGTCCGCTGGGGGATCAGATTCTGCCGATTCTCGAGCTAAGGGGTTCTTAGCTTGATTCTTGTGTGACGGCAAGAAGAAGACCTGGTGAAGAACTCGATCTGAAGTTTAGATTTCGATTCTGTACATTTCTGTAGTCATTTTACCTTGTAGCAGTACACTTTCAGTCACTGATCGATATGTTCGATCGGATAAGCCACTATCGGTTTATGCGACCGATCAGTCAAGCATCTGATCGGTCTGTCGACCGATGAGGCAGTCTCAGTCTCATTCAACCTTGTTCTGTTATCGATACTTTAACACACATCTGTTCCTAGTAATTTTTCTATTTCAAACTTTACATTTCCGCAATTTAGCTATAGTTCTTATGTTTCCTTACATTTAAAGTTGTTCTTGAATTTTAATCTCATAGTCTTTAATTGAATTGCTCAGTTCTCAATTAGGGTTAAGTTAGTTTCCTTGATTTAGTTTAAATAGGTTAAGTGTAATTCTTGTAATTTCCTAATTCGTACCATGCTTTAGCTAAGTTCACTCAGTTTTTATTGCTATTTCATTTCCATTTGCAAAACAAACCTGCATTTCAATTTGAAAACCCAAAAACTTCAAACGAAAAAAATTACAAGCTTGCTTTAAACATTCACAACTAGTCCTTGGAAAAATACGCCTTGAGGCCCCTATACTACATATTAACTTTGTGAGCTAGGGTTTTCAACTTATAAATATCTAAATTTGAGACTCATCATGACAATAATTGTGGGTTCATCAGTGCCCAGCCATCGGCCAAGTCATATTGCTCAATTCCTCGAATCAGGACTTCGTGCCCAACCCTCGATCAGGTCTTAGGTGCCCAGCCCGCGGCCAGGACTTAATGCCCAATCCATAATCAGGACTTAGTGCCCAATTCCTCGAACCAGGACTTATTGCCTAGGTTAACTAGGACTTTGTTTTACCTTGAACCAGATTTCTTGACTAACCCTTCCTTTGTCTAGTGTATCACTAACATAAGCATATTGTTAAACATTGAAACACTAGTGGAGGACATCACCGATGCATCTTGCACCAACAATCTCCCCCTTTTTGATGTTTGACAATATCTTAAGTTAGATTGGATTTAAGGGTTAAGTTTTGATCCTTGAAAAAACATTTTGATTTCAGTTTTGATCCTTGGATAAAAATTTGGATCCTTGGGAGAAAATGAAAAAAAAAATTCAAAATTTAGCTTAACTCTCCCCCTTTGTCATATATAAAAAAAATGACAAAAAACTTGCGCCAACAATGAAAATTTCTCTTCCCTTTTTGGAAGTACATAGGATAATTCTTTGAAATCATATAATATTTAATAAAACATTTCAAAACTCTACCATTTTTATTTGAAAAAGACTAAGTACTAGTTTGTAAAGTATTATAAAAAGAACCAAGTACTTAAATTGCACTTGGAAAAATATTTTCTACTTGGAAAAATATAATTTTTGATCTTAGAAGAAATTTGCACTTAGAAAAGATTTTCATTTAGAAAAAAAATTTGCACTTATAAAAAGTATTCGTACTTTGAAACATATTTTTCACTTAAAATATTTTTGAAAAAAATATTTTTAATAAAATTTTGTTGTGAAAACATAATATTTTACTTGACTTGGTTTCTTTTCCAGTCTGACACAATCCTAGAAAACCTTGTTAACTACAGGGAAATTTTTTTTAAGTATCCTGAAAATTTTCCGAACTCAAGTAAACATTATTTCAAATCAATTCAAAAGTCAAAAAGGATTTTGAAAATAAGTTCTTAACTTAGATTCTTTTCCAATCTGACACAATCCTAGGAAACCTTGTTAGCTGCAAGGAAATTTTTCTAAGTGTCCTGGAAATTCTCCAAACTCAAGTAGCATTAATTTCAAAAGGATTTCAAGGGTCAAAAAGATTTTCCAAATAAACTTTTTAAAGTTAATATTTTCAAAAGTCTTTATTTTTGAATAGATATTGTATAATTTTGAAGATGAGTTTTAAACAAAAGATAATATTATGTTTTCAGAACGAATTTGAAAATACAATGTATGAAAACATAATACTTTTTGAAACTTTTAACATTTCTTTTAATTTGACCTCCCCCTAAGCTTGACCCAGTCCTAGGAAGCTTGTTGACTACAAGTGATCTTCCTCTGAGTCTTAGGGTTTGATTGAAACCAAAAGAATTATGCAATAATTTTGAACAGTAATCGTCAGAAAATAAAATTAATCTCTTTTGACTTAGACTCCCCCTAAATCTGACACAATTCTAGGAGTTCTTGTAGATCATGAAGAAGACTCCCTATGTGTCTTTAGGGTTTATCAAAATCAAAAGACCAATAAGTACAATGCTTTTTGAAATAGTATGATAAAAGACAAATATTTCGAAGGATAAAAATGAGTATTTGAGACAATTTTCGAAAAACACATTTTGAAATGATAGTAATTTTTAAGGCACAATTTTCAAGAGACATTTTGAAATGATAGTATGATAATTTTTCAACAAAATCATTTTCGAAAAGGATATAACAAGGTTGTTTGAAAGATCTGAATTTTTGAAAAAAATAACTTTTAAAAGAATAAAAACACTCCCCTTGTACACGACACCGTCTGACTCTATCTAAGTGTCTTAAGGGACTTTAGTATTGACCTAAAAAGGTTTGTGTCTAAGAGTGTAGGTCAAATAATTTTTGAAAATGTAATATATATATATATATATATATAAGCAATCAGGCAAACATGAAATTCATAAAAATATTATTATGTTGAAACATTATTTTGAAAATAAATTTTTAAGAAATTATTCTAAGTATTTTGAAAATATTTTTCAAAACATCTGTCAATTAATTAGTCCTTAATATCTCACCCATTCTAAATGTCTCAATACAAGCAAGCATGGTTGTCTTATGGGTGTATTGTGATATGCTTGAATAATTTTTCTCAATTTATTTATAGACTGGTTGACCTTGAGTTAGATTCGAGTTTAATCAATTGGTAATCTAAAAGTATATTTCAATAATCGGCTTCCAGGTCTTGGCGAGGCACAGAGGTCTTCTTTGGCCGTAGCCTTATTGGATCATCAACTCTTTCCTTAGACAAAGCCTTTCAAAGAAAATAATACCTTTATTTTACTATTTGAAAAACTCTGGTCTAACTAATCTAGGATGTGGCGAGGTAGCTTCGGCTAGTTCTACTTAGCTAAGCCAAGCTTCCCTAACGTACTATCATCTTGCCCCACCCTGGTACTAGGTTAGGCAAGTGTCAGTCAGTCTTTTTCTTATCTAACCATTCTAAATCATGCGAAAAATTAAACATGAATGACATGTCATATACTTACAAAAAATAAGCAAATGCATGTACATGACAGTTATGCATGAGTCAAACAAATCAAAACATTTTACTTAAGTTTCTAATAATGTATCAAATTTCCAATTTGATACATGTCGTGTGAACTCGCGAATATGCCAACCCACTTTGACACATTTAATATTATTAGGTTTGAGGTTTCGGTTGGGTAGAATTTTATTTGGTTTCATACTTAAAGGTAATTAATTTGAATTTTTGTTCGTGGATTAAGGATTGAATAAAAATTTAATTTATAGAATTAATTGGGTGTAATTATTAAGAAGTAATTAAAGTTGAAATCATTAAAAGTTGAGGTTATTTAAGAATTAATTAATTTAAGTTATTAAGATTTAATTTAAGTTATTAAGATTTCATTTGAATTATGAATTAATTAAATTGTTAAGGATTAATTAGAGGTTAAAATAATTTAAATTAAGGTTAAAATAACTAAGATTTAAATTAAGGTTAAAATAATTAAGATTTAATTAAGGTTAAAATAATTACGATTTAATTAAAGTTAAAATAATTAAAATTTAATTAAGGTTAAAATAATTAAGATTTAATTAAGGTTAAAATAATTAAAATTTAATTAAGGTTAAAATATTTAAAATTTAATTAAGGTTAAAATAATTAAGATTTAATTAAGGTTAAAATAATTAAAATTTAATTAAGGTTAAATTAATTAAGATTTAATTACGGTTAAAATAATTAAGATTTAATTACGGATGTTAAGATTTAATTTGATTTAAGTTTCAGAATTTCTGGGTTAGTTAATAGTTGTGGGTCTAACTGCATCATTTTCATTAATTCAAAAATATCTGACTTATCTACTATTTCTTTTTCATTTACTTTTTCAAGTTTTTCTAATACTTCTGCTTTGTTTTAATTTTTGTAGACTTTATTAACTGTAGCCTTGATTCTAAAAAATTCTTCTTCCTCCTCAACCTCATCATCAAGGTTATATTCTTCTGCATCTTCGTAGAATAGTTTTCAGGGTTGTTAATTAATATTTCATAATTAATTTCAAAGTTATTAGGATTATCCAAGAAATTATTAATTAAACCATTACTATTATCTACAGAGGTTTCATCTTGACTATCCTCAGAAATATCAGAGTTAATAATAGTTTCATCCTTATTCTCAAAAATATTAGAAATTAAAGGATTAATGTTAATTTCATCATTATCAACAATATTATGAGAAATATTATTATCCTTAACATTATCTGATAATATATTGGAATTAATTTTCAAAATTGTTGCATTGATATTAAATATTAAAGAGTAAATTTTGATATTTTAATATTGTCTATATTTGGTAATTGATCATGCAATATATTAAGTTGATTTTACAAAAAGTCTATTTTACCAGAAAAATTTTCTAACTTATCTAAATTATCAACATTACTGTATGACTGTGCAGAAATTTAAAAATTTTTACAAAAATAAACTTTTCGTACCTTGGTCGGACACTAATTCTTGTAGTGCCCGTGCTTTTGACATATGAAGCACTCGATGTGACTCTTGTCCCTCCAGACTCCTGGCGCTGGTACCTCCTTTACCGCCGGTGGTGATGATCGAGTCTTACGAGTAGGGCACTGGTTTTTATAGTGTCCTCTCTCCCTGCACTTAAAACATGCAATATGAAATTTAAATTTTACCATAATTAAAAGGTATACCTGATTCACCCCTGGGCTCGCCCTCAACTCCTGGCGTCTTTGCTCCGTTGGCTGTTAGTCCGGTGAAGAGCTACCATGCTCTGATACCACTTGTGGGACCGGTGCCGTCGATAGAGGGGGGATGAATATCGACTTGTTAAAGTTTCGTCGGGAAACTGTCGGAAACGTCGAGGTTCGTTTGTTCGTTCTAGACAGAGAGTTAGTAGCAGCGGAAAATAGAAAGAACGAAAAAAAACCAAACAACTCAGAGTGCACACAAGTTTTACTTGGTTCCCAACCCCCCAGGGTCAGTACGTCCAAGGCCTAAGCACGGGAAACACTCGTCCACTAATGGTCTCCTTTCCGGACTTTCCGGAGGCGGAGAAACCCATCTTACAGTGAACGTTTTACAATCAAAAGATTAGGAAATTTAAATGCATAAAGAAAACGCAAACCAAACGAAACGTCGAAGACCCGGCCGATCTAGAACTCCAAAGTATCGGGCACTTCCTCCTGGAGCCTCCTTGGTCGCAGGGCTTCGTCTCTAGCACTTTGTTGTCACTCGAAATGCTTACAATGATGTTGTAGTTGATGTACTAAGTTGAGGGGTCGAAGCCCCTTTTATAGCTTCTTCTTGGGCGCCTGTGTTGCTATGGGGCGCCTAAGTAGTGGTCAAAAATCCATACAAACTCGTGAACTTCGCAAAGCTGATAAGTCCCAGTCCAAGGCACCCTAGACCCTCCAGGGCGCCTGGCTTAATGGGGGCGCCCTGGTTTAATGGGGGCGCCCAAGAAGATGTGATTCAGCTTCTTTTGTGCTTGTTCGCCTGCTTTGCCTCCAATTCTAGGTACCTACAAGATATACAAATACAAGACAAGCACATATATAATCTTCGCCTTAACGATTGGTTGTAACTTTGGATTTCCCATGAAACCCTAGGTCGAACCGATGCCTATGTTCCCTTCCCGGGGGACGTGCCTTTCACCTGCTCCTCTTAGGAGAAGTTTTGCCAACCGGCTCCTCCGGTTGGACTTTTGCCTAGCTTCACTCACCAGGACTTAGTGTCCTGCTTCACTCACAAGGACTTTAATAGATCGAATGCGTTTACTAGAGGGGGTGAATAGCAATTTTTGAACCCCTTTCTTCCTACACGGTTAGTTGCACAACGGAATATACAATAAAAACAATAAAACAAAAACTAACCAATGCTAACATGGAAGATTTACTTGGTATCTACCCCGGACGGGTGACTAATCCAAGAATCCGTCGGTGGATCACTCCCCGGATAATCTTCGGCTTACTCTGTCGCTCCTTGTGGGTGGAGAAACCTCGCCACAACACCTTGACACGACCTAAGCACAAAGACTACTATCTTGCCTTTAACCCAGACAAGATTCGTCAAGAAACTCAGCCACCACGAAGTCCTCTTTAAATAGGACTCAAGCTGAAACCCTCATCACCAGTCGACTGCACCCAGGGCAGTCGACTGGTGCCACAGAAATTCGACCGTTGCAACCCCAACGTTCGAATCTTCAGCCAACTCACCAGCCACCTACCAGTCGACTGCCCCCAGGGCAGTCGACTAGTCCCAGGCCAGAACCCTTCTGTGAATTTTATCAGTCGACTGCCCTACTCACCCACCTAGGGTTGACCTTCTTGAGTACATTCCACTCCACACTCAAATCCTAGGATTTCCTGAGTACAATCACACAGCACTCATACCCTCACGACTCGACTGACTCCTCATCCGCAGCTTCGACTGTTGCCTTCGCACCCTCTTCATCTTCGGCTCCCGTCCCTTGGATGCACGCAAGCCTCCAGCTTGCCTCCATGTCATCCTTCACGCATGCCTCGAAGTCCGCGCCCCTCTGCTCATCATCCCTGCTCTCCAAAATCCCTCGGGTACACACAAGCCTCCAGCTTGTCTCCATGCCACCTTCACCGTACCAAGGTCGTCCAGTCAAGTCCATATGTGTAACCTGTACAACTTGCACACTCAACATACACATATAAAAACACAAGGGTAAACATAACGTAAACCCTTTGCCCAAACATCAAAATACTTAATCACTCCGGACCACAGATTGCCTCAACAATCTCCCCCTTTTTGATGTTTGGCAATACGTTTAAGTTAGGGAAACAAGATAGTAGTCAAATAGGAAAATAATGCATATGCAATGCAAAAAATGGATCCTATCCCAAGGCATCTCTCACCTAACTCTCCAAGTTAGGACTTTTACACACCTAACCCTCCAAGTTAGGACTTTTCACAGGATTTTTAAAGCTTCTCCAAAGCTCCCCCAACATTGGATTTACAAAGGCTTTTTTAAGAATCTCTCCAAGGTTCCCCTTACGCTAAGAATGGAGCAACCATGCTCCCCCTTAATCATAGCTCCCCCTAAACCTAGGGGTTTCTAGCAAAGGAGTATTTGGTTTCCCAACTTAAACCCAACATTTCTCCCCCTTTACCTAACATCAAAAAGAACCCAACAATATCCCAATTATTGGTTCTTTCAAACCCCAATTATTATAAACAATGTGTACTAGCCCCCCATACACTTATTTTTCATCATTTGGATACATACCCAGCTGCTGAAACTTAATTCAGCCATTACCAGTCGACTGCCCCCCAGGGCAGTCGATTGATACTCTGAAAATTAGAATTTTAGCCTTTCTGATGAAATTCAGAAATGCGCCAGAAATTTCATAAATCTCCAAAAATTTCCAAATTTTGTGGAGACATTTGTGATACCCGTACCTACTTGGGAAAAATACATTCCAAAATGTATCTATCACCATTCACAAGTTTGACACAAAAACCCAAAACTAGCAAAATGGTTCACTCAAACCTTAACCAAAAGTCCTAGTTTTGGTTTCCCCTTGATGTCTCTACCCATACCAATCCACAATGCATCCCTAGCATTGATTTAATGACAATTGCACATCAAAAACCAACCTTCATGCTATATGATCCCAATGTCATATTTCCATGCGTGAAACTCAAAAACACCGTGCCAAAACCCAAGAGTTGAGACTCAAGTCCATCTCCAATTCTTTTGGCACATCCTATGGTCCATCTAGACCTCTAGGAGGAACCCTCCTAAGATCCATTCACCATATATCCCAAAGGTTCCTAGAGCTCCCCCTTGAGCTCTTAGCCCTAGCCACCTCGCTAGATGACTCAACCATCACTAGGTCACATCGGTGTTCCACCGGTGGCTCTTGTCCTACAAACTTGACACTCTTAACCTTAGACACATCGTCTTTAGTTAAGTCCTTCTTTTTTCCCTTTAAATGGCATCCTCTTGCCATTTTTGGACTCCCCCTTCTTGCCATAATCATATGCTATCCTAGCATATCTCTTTCCCTTGGCATAAGAGACCTTAGATCGGTATCCTAGACCCGATCTATTATTGGTGTGATTTAGGCCACCCAACACCAAATCCAAACCCTTAAATCCAACGGTGAATCTCTCTAGGATTTTTTCTAATTTATCAAGTCTTGCCCTCAAGGCTTGATTTTCCCTTTCTAGACCTTTAACCTTAGAGTCCATAGGTTCACTTTGAACATTCCTAGACCTACCCTCCTTTCTAAACACATTCCTCCCCTTCTTGGGATTTTTGCCTTGATCCTTAGGTCTAGAGGTCTTTAATTTTTCGTGATGCATGACCTTTCTAGGGTTTTGATCTACCTTGTTAACCCTATTCCTATCATTATATCTAAAACCATGGTTATGCACAATTAAGCAGTTTTCATTAAGCCTAGTATGCATGGATGAATGATTTACACTATTTTCAACATTCATAGAGGAACTAACATTTGAATTGCATTCTAATTTACAGTTAGGGATGTAGGGTTTTTCGGGCCGCGAAAACCGCTTTTCCGCGTCGCGGAAACCCCGAAAGCCCCAATAGAAAGGATCCGAGCGAAGAAAACCATTTCAAAAATGTACGAGTGCTTGTTTACATGCTTCAAAACCGATCTACAACCTAGATCTATTAGAGAAGGGAAAAACTACCTTCGATGCGTGCCCCGCAATTCCCGCTCGCTCCTCGGTTGGTGTCGGATCTCAAGGATGCAAAGTAGCAACCCTCTAGAAGTATCCACACAAGCAAGAGAGTGGAGAGGAGAGCCCAAAAGTGTGCTAGCACTTGCTTGGGGTCTCGGCCACAAGAGAGGAGAGGGAGAGCAAAAACCAAAAACTCAGTTGGGAGAGAAAATCAATCACACACAAAAACCTCATTTTGTGTGTATAAGTGGCAGGCCACTTAATTGCCATTATTGGCCATTAAGTGGCCGGCCACCACCTTTGGTAACCCCCTTATTTGAATTCAAAATTCAAATGGGGAGGTTACTTAGCCTTGATGATGATGCCAAGTCATCACTTGGTCAAGTCAAGGTGATGTGGCTTAAGTCAAGTCAAACTTGCCTCTTATGGACTTTCCATATTTAGCCAAAGTCAAACTTTGACTTCATTATTCTCCCATGATTAGATTCATCCAACACTTGGATCAAACTCGAGTCCAACTCAAGTTGTCTAATTTGAGTCAAGTCAAACTTGCCTTTTATAGACTTTCCATATTTAGCCAAAGTCAAACTTTGACTTCATTATTCTCCCATGATTAGATTCATCCAACACTTGGATCAAACTCGAGTCCAACTCAAGTTGTCTAATTTGAGTCAAGTCAAACTTGCCTTTTATGGACTTTCCATATTTAGCCAAAGTCAAACTTTGACTTCATTACTCTCGGTCCATCATATGGACTTATTCTCCATCTATTGCTCTATGTGTGTGACCCTATAGGTTCTTGTAACGTTGGCAATGCCCTTAAACCTATTTAAGGACATAAGCAATGAGAGGTATCTAGCAACACATCATTGCTACCCAAGTTACAAGAATGTCGAGATCCAACATCACCATTGTGACTAATAATTGTGACCATCACAATATGTGACAACGTCCTTCTATCCTCGATATCTAGATTGATCTTTCATGAGGCATAGACCGTGTCATCCTCCAATCAATCTATGTGTCTTGAACTCCAAGTAGACTCACTATAATCAAATAAGCTCAATATCTCATATTGTCTTATTTGGGCATGGCCATGCACTTAGTGATCTCACTCTATCAAGACTATGATATCTCTCCCGTCATATAGAAGGGATAGATCCCATCTACATCACTCACATCCCTCCGCATAATTTGTTACATACCCAGTAATCGCCTTTATAGTCCACCCAGTTACGGGTGACGTTTGACGAAACCAAAGTACATAACTCCTTATGTAGGGAACTATGATGACTTCAGGTCTAAAGACTAATAGTCATACTAATAGTCACATGAGAAAGTATATGACACTCATATAACGATCCATGATACTTTCTCATGGCGGGTCATTCTGTATACATTCTCTAATGTATACCCATGTGTCAACTTGATATCTCATATCCATGACTTGTGAGATCAAGTCATCATGTTGACCTACATGCTAGTCTCTATGCATTAACATTGTCCTTGAATGTTAATATTTGACTAGGAATAATTAAGAGTAGTGTTCTCTATATCATCTCACTATCGATTCAACTAATCGATTGATATAGATAAGAACCTTCTACTCAAGGACGTTATTATACTAAGTTATTTGGCACCAATACACATAAGTACAATAACCATAAGAAATGCCTTTATATATAAGAAATATATATACAAGAATATGATACAATGAGTCCAAAAAGTAATCATCATATGATTGGCTCTAGGGCTCTCACTAACAATCTCCCACTAGCACTAGTGTCAATCGCTGTAGTATCTAATACCCAATGACCTAGTGTGACCATCATGCTTCATCTGAGCCAAAGCCTTGGTCAAGGGATCTGCGACGTTAGCCTCTGTGGGTACTCTGCAAATCTTCACATCTCCTCGATCGATGATCTCTCGAATGAGATGGAATCGCCGTAGTATGTGTTTGGTCCGCTGGTGTGAGCGAGGTTCCTTAGCCTGCGCAATAGCTCCATTGTTGTCACAATAGAGCTCTACGGGATCAGATATGCTAGGAACCACCCCAAGCTCAGTGATGAACTTGCGGATCCAAACTGCCTCCTTTGCTGCCTCTGATGAAGCAATATACTCAGCTTTTGTTGTAGAATCTGCAACTGTGTCCTGCTTCGAACTCTTCCAGCTCACAGCTCCGCCATTCAAGCAAAACACGAACCCTGACTGCGATCTGTAATGATCCTGGTCGGTTTGGAAGCTGGCATCAGTGTAACCCTTTACAACTAGATGCTCATCGCCTCCAAATATCAAGAAATATTCTTTAGTCCTTCTCAAGTACTTAAGAATATTCTTGACTGCTATCCAGTGACGTTCACCTGGATCTGACTGGTATCTGCTCGTCATGCTCAAAGCATACGAGACATCAGGACGAGTACATAACATGGCATACATGATAGATCCAATGACTGAGGCATAAGGGATCTTCCTCATGCGGTCTCTCTCCTCTCTAGAAGAGGGACCTTGAGTCTTCGAAAGACTCACGCCATGTGACATTGGCAGATTTCCCTTCTTGGAATTCTGCATGGCAAAATGGTGTAATACCGTATCGATGTATGTACTCTGACTTAGGCCAAGCAATCTCTTAGATCTATCTCTATAGATCTTAATGCCTAGAATGCAGGCTGCTTCACCTAAGTCCTTCATTGCGAAACAAGTCCCCAACCAAGTCTTCAGAGACTGTAGCGAAGGGATGTTGTTCCCAATGAGTAGTATGTCATCCACATACAAGACTAGGAAGACTACTGTGCTCCCACTAACCATCTTGTAGACACAAGGTTCATCTTCGTTCTTGATGAAACCAAACTGTTTGATCGCATCATCGAATCGAAGATTCCAGCTCCGAGAAGCTTGCTTTAGACCATAAATGGCCCTATGCAGCTTGCATACTCTGCCAGTATGCTGTGGATCTACAAAACCCTCAGGCTGTGTCATGTACACATCCTCGAGGAGGTTTCCATTCAGAAACGCTGTCTTGACATCCATCTGCCAGATCTCATAATCGTGATAGGCTGCAATAGCAAGCATGATCCGAATGGACTTAAACGTCGCTACTGGTGAAAAAGTTTCATCATAGTTAATACCATGAATTTGCTTGAAATCTTTAGCTACCAGTCTACCCTTATAGGTATGAGTAAGTCCATCCATGTTAGGCTTTCTCTTAAAGACCCACTTACACCCAATAGGTTTGACCCCTTCAGGTGGATCAACCAAGGTCCAAACTTGGTTAGTGTACATGGATTCCATTTCGGATCTCATGGCTTCCAGCCATGACTCAGAATCTGGGCTCATCACAGCTTCCTGATAGGTGGTAGGCTCATTCTCAATGTTCATAACGTCATCATGGTCAGGCAAGAGAAATGAATATCTCTCAGGCTGACGACGTACCCTATCAGACCTGCGAAGAGGTAGGTCTACCTGAACAGGTTGTTGTTCCACAACTTCTTGTGTAACAATCTCATCCACAACTTCTTGTGATTCCTGTTCAGTATCCATCAAGGGCTCAGTGCTATGGTCGTTGTCTTGAACTTCTTCAAGATCAAACGAACTCCCACTAGTCTTTCTAGAAACAAAGTCCCTTTCTAGAAAGACCCCAGTCTTAGCAACAAACACTTTGTGCTGACTGGGAATGTAGAAGTAATATCCCTTAGTTTCCTTGGGATATCCCACGAAATAGCACTTATCGGACTTGGGTCCCAGTTTGTCTGAGACATGACGTCTAACGTAAGCCTCACAACCCCAAACTCTCATGAAAGACATCTTGGGACTCCTCCCAATCCATATCGTATATGGTGTCTTCATGACCGCCTTTGATGGAACACGGTTAAGTGTGAACGCTGCCGTGTCTAGAGCATATCCCCAAAAGGATATAGGAAGATCTGTGTGACTCATCATAGATCGTACCATATCTAATAAGGTACGATTCCTCCTTTCGGATACACCATTCCACTGTGGTGTCCCAGGAGGAGTGAGTTGAGATAGAATCCCACACTCAGCTAAATAGTCACGAAATTCATGGCTCAAGTATTCTCCACCTCGATTTGATCGAAGTATTTTAATACTCTTGTCGAGTTAGTTTTGTACTTTATTTCTGAATTCTTTGAACTTTTCAAAGGACTCGGACTTATGTGTCATCAAGTACACATAACCATATCTACTGAAATCATCAGTAAATGTGATGAAGTATCTATAACCTCCTCGAGCAGCAACATTGAAAGGGCCACATACATCAGAATGTATGAGTCCTAACAAA
>JAGFNQ010001320.1:55902-136557 GCA_024364735.1 Boesenbergia rotunda | reverse complement strand
ACCTCTCATGCCTTGCCAGCCCTTATATAATTGCTTGAGGTGGCCAATCATATCGTAAGCATTCATGTTCTCATGTTGCTTCTGAAGCTCAGAGGACATGCAGCATAGCATTAGGCACGACACGTCTAACGCGTCGTCTTGATGCTTCTGATGAGCATCTCTAACGCTACGGATGGCTGAGGATGGTGGTGCTTCAGGAACTGCTTGCTCTAGAACGTACAACTTACGTTCCTGTTTGAGGACTATCCTCAAGTTCCTGTACCAGTCCAGGAAATTAGCTCCAGTGAGCTTGTCCTTCTCAAGGACAGATCGCAGAGAGAGAGTGTTCGTGTTTGTCATGGTAATCTACAACATAAAATTGCAGAAAATAAATATCCACCATTGTATCATATTTCATTTATCATTTAACTAGGCCTTTAATTAAATGATGCTCCCACTGAATTATAGGGCTTTGGTAGAATCGAGTCATAGATGTGGTAAAACCACACTACTAGATCCACACCAACTAACTATAATTATCGTAGGTCAAGATCCACATCATACTACGCCTTGAGTTAGCTTTGGCTAAATCGCCCAAGACTTAGTATGATCGGTAGGTACCAATTACCAATTACATCTCTATGCAACTCTTGTTTATAGGATCAAGAATTAACATTTATGAATAATCTTGAGTTAGCTTTGGCTAAATCGCCCAAGACTATTGATAAATTCGATCTTGTCCTACCTTTCCAACTATTGGAGTATGCCTATAGTTAGGCTCGATCCAATTGAGCTAACTAGTTACTCAATCTAATTGAGCTCAATCTAACCCAAGCGTGATAGGCGGGACCAAGGTTGTCCCTCCGCATCCCACCAAGATTAAATGCATTGCTCTGCTTTGGCAGATTCAACAATCGTACATGATCGTGGTAGTGATGGGTATCAAGGCTCTTAGGCATATACGAGTTGATTTCGATTTAGATCTAATCTAATCGATGATGTGCATCGTATCAAGGCATTTATTAAATCTAATTTAACCTAAATGTGTACTAGGTGCACATCAAAATGTGGTTCCCACATTACATGTGCATCACATACACTCATGTATATTCTATTCTATACTAACATGCATCACATACATATAAGCAAAAATAAAATATACAAGAAAATTAAGTGTGATTAGTCATGGCCCTACTAAGATCTTCTCAAGCCAATGAGAAGATCTTTTGGTCAACCTAGGGTCTAGGCAGCAGCTTCTCCAAGCTCCTCCTTCCAGAACCCTATGTGTTGTCGGCTTGCTTCCCACGAGTCCGTCTTCTCCAGAATTTCCTTCATCTTTAATTTTGTACATTACAAAATTTATACTCGAGTTACATTCGAGTCTTAAACTAATTTTAACAGAAATAATAATAATAAAAAAAACCTACACGCAGGTCGCAATCACAATACAACACACACAACACAAATAACGGCACGCAGGCCGTAATATGAGTTACACACATATTTTAATCTAATTAAAATAGGGTTTTGGGCCATGATCATCACACTACTGTACATAATTCAAAATTATGTAATTTTACAAATTTTATATAATTTTTCTACTGATTTTTAGAATTTTTCCGAGTCACAACTCCGCGGCGGTCCCGGTAAGCGGGTTTCGGGCGTAATCGCGAGACAAGGCCCCTTGCGGGGTTAGGGGCAGCGCCCCTACTCATGAAATAACCTTCACGAGTGTCTTCTTGCGATTATACAGTGCCTTAACCCGCTGTCCCAAAAACCATTTGGGCGAAACTTGCCGTTTCGGAGAAGTTTTTCTCGGTGGCCAAGTCTACAAGTGCTTCGCACTCGTCGCTTTGCCTCTACGAGAAAAATTACTCAAAAATCCTAAAATTTAGAAAAATTACAGAAGCATATAATTATCTAAATTTTGTATCTAATACAAAAAAATAAAAACAAAAACGAGCACAAGCTTCGCTCGTGGCTCTGATACCACTGTAGGGTTTTTCGGGCCACGAAAACCGCTTTTTCGCGTCGCGGAAACCCCGAAAGCCCCATTAGAAAGGATCCGAGCGAAGAAAGCTATTTCAAAAATTACGAGTGCTCCTTTACATGCTTCAAAACC
Organism: Boesenbergia rotunda; assembly: GCA_024364735.1. Taxonomy (NCBI): domain Eukaryota; kingdom Viridiplantae; phylum Streptophyta; class Magnoliopsida; order Zingiberales; family Zingiberaceae; genus Boesenbergia; species Boesenbergia rotunda. The sequence goes on along the minus strand of JAGFNQ010001320.1, from coordinate 134,456 downwards.
CGATCTACTCCTAGATCTAAAGAGGGATAAACTTTTTACCTTTGGTGCGTGCCCCGTTTAATCCCGCTCGCTCCTCGGTTGGTGTCGGATCTCAAGGATGCAAAGTAGCAACCCTCTAGAAGTATCCACACAAGCAAGAGAGTGGAGAGGAGAACCCAAAGGTGTGCTAGCACCACAAGGGGTCTCGGCAAGATGAGAGGAAAGGGAGAGCAAAAACAAAACCAAAACCAAGGAGGAGAAGAATGATCACACACACACACAAAACTTCTCTTTTGTGTCTTAAGTGGCCGGCCACTTAATGGCCATTATTGGCCATTAAGTGGCCGGCCACAACCTTGTGTAACCCCCATTTGAATTCAAAATTCAAATGGGGAGGTTACTTAGTCTTGATGATGATGCCAAGTCATCACTTGGTCAAGTCAAGTCAAGGTGATGTGGCTTGAGTCAAGTCAAACTTGCCTCTTATGGAATTTCCATATTTAGCCAAAGTCAAACTTTGACTTCATTATTCTCCCATGATTATATTCATCCAACACTTGGATCAAACTCGAGTCCAACTCAAGTTGTCTAATTTGAGTCAAGTTAAACTTGCCTTTTATGGACTTTCCATATTTAGCCAAAGTCAAACTTTGACTTCATTACTCTCGGTCCATCATATGGACTTATTCTCCATCTATTGCTCTATGTGTGTGACCCTATAGGTTCTTGTAACGTTGGTAATGCTTCTAACCTCTTAGAAACATAAGCAATGAGCGGTATCTAGCAACACATCATTGCTACCCAAGTTACAAGAATGTTGAGATCCAACATCACCAACGTGACTACTAATTATGACTTTCATAATATGTGACAATGTCCTTCTATCGTCGATATCTAGATTGATCTTATATGAAGCATAGACCGTGTCATCCTCCAATCAATCTATGTGTCTTGAACTCCAAGTAGACTCACTATAATCAAATAAGCTCAATATCTCATATTGCCTTATTTGGGCATGACCATGCACTTAGTGATCTCACTCTATCAAGACTATGATATCTCTCCCATCATATAGGAGGGATAGATCCCATCTACATCACTCAAATCCCTCCGCATAATTTGTTACATACCCAGTAATCGCTTTTATAGTCCACCCAGTTACGGGTGACGTTTGACGAAACCAAAGTACATAACTCCTTATGTAGGGAACTATGGTGACTTCAGGTCTAAGGACTAATAGTCATACTAATAGTCACATGAGAAAGTATATGACACTCATATAACGATCCATGATACTTTCTCATGGTGGGTCATTCAGTATACATTCTCTAATGTATACCCATGTGTCAACTTGATATCTCATATCCATGACTTGTGAGATCAAGTCATCATGTTGACCTACATGCTAGTCTCTATGCATTAACATTGTCCTTGAATGTTAATACTTGACTAGGAATAATTAAGAGTAGCGTTCTCTATATCATCTCACTATCGATTCAACTAATCGATTGATATAGATGAGAATCTTCTACTCAAGGACGTTATTATACTAAGTTATTTGGCACCAATACACATAAGTACAATAACCATAAGAAATGCCTTTATATATAAGAAATATATATACAAGAATATGATACAATGAGTCCAAAAAGTAATCATCATATGATTGGCTCTAGGGCTCTCACTAACAGTTACCTCTTTCGAATCACTCATATTGAATTTTCGAAGCATTTCATGTGTATACTTTGATTGGTGCATATGGATACCATCGCGAGTTTGCTTGATTTCAAGTCCAAGGAAGAAAGTCAACTCTCCCACTAGACTCATTTCAAACTCACTCTCCATGTGTCCAATGAACTCATTTAAATAGCCCTTATTATTTGAGCCACAAATTATGTCATCGACATATACTTGGGCTACAAATATATTCTCACCATCTCGTCGTAGAAATAGTGTAGGATCTATTTGACCTCTAACGAAGCTCTTTTCAATCAAGAATGTCGACAACCGCTCATACCACGCCCGGGGTGCTTGTTTAAGGCCATAAAGTGCCTTTTTGAGCTTGAACATGTGGTTTGGATATTCGGTACTCTCAAACCCCGGAGGTTGTTCGACATAGACCTCTTCCCTAATCAAACCATTTAGGAAGGCCGATTTGACGTCCATTTGAAATAATTTGAAGCCACGATGTGCTGCAAATGCAAGCATCAATCGGATGGACTCTAATCGTACCACGGGAGCATAAGTCTCATCATAATCAAGGCCTTCAACTTGACTGTAGCCTTTGGCTACCAAGCGTGCCTTGTTTCTAATGATTTCTCCCTTGTGGTTCAATTTGTTCTTGAAGACCCATTTGGTTCCAATAATGGTGGTCTTCTTAGGTCTAGGGACTAAGTCCCAAACTTGACTCCTTTCAAATTGACCTAGTTCATCTTGCATCGCGATAATCCAATCGGGATCATTTAATGCTTCATCAATTTTTCTAGGTTCAATTTCGGAAATTAGAGCAACTTCATTAGCCTCATTCTGGAAGAATGATCTAGTCCTGACCCCTTGATGGATATCTCCAACAATTTAGTCGTGGGGATGACTAGAGGCTAATCTAGTTTGCGTTGGTGTTGGTGGTGCTTCTTGAACGAGTTCACTAGACACAGGTTCAGCCTCAGGATCCGACTGATCAATGAGTTGTCTAGGCTCACCGTCATCCGACTCATCACCATCAACAACACTTGGAATTTCATTCAAACTAAGTCTCCTTAGTTCGAGTTGAACTCCTTCTGCATTTTCTGATTGGTCAATTGACTTCGGAATTTCTTCAAAAACCACATCAGAAGACTCTTCAACTAATCTAGTTTTCTTGTTGTAGACTCGGTAGGCTTTACTAACGAGGGAGTACCCGACTAGTATCCCTTCATCAACCTTTGCCGTGAACTTTCCAAGGTGATCCTTGGTGTTTAGGATGAACACCTTACAACCAAACACCCTAAGATGTTTAACCGTAGGTGGTTTTCCAAACCAAAGTTCATGGGGAGTCTTTCCTAAAAATCTATGAATCAGGACTCTGTTTTGCACATAGCATGCTGTATTTACAGCTTCGGCCCATAAGTAACTCGGGAGTGAGTACTCATTGAGCATGCTTCGTGCAGCCTCTTGAAGTACACGATTCTTCCTCTCTACAACACCATTTTGTTGTGGTGTTCTAGGAGTAGAGAACTCATGTCTATAACTCTTATCTTGGCAAAATTCTAAAAACCATTGATTTTGAAATTCACCTCCATGATCACTTCTAATTGTCTTAATTGTTAATGATTTCTCATTTTCAACTCTTCTACAAAAAGAAATGAAAATATCTAAGGTTTGGTCCTTATATTTCAAAAAGTAGGTCCATGTGTATCTAGTGAAATCATCAATGATAACAAAGCAATATCTACTTCCATTCAATGATATAATGGTACTACAATCAAATAGATCCATGTGAAGTAAATCTAATGCATTGGAAGTACTTACAGCGCTTTTACCTTTATGTGCAGATTTTGTTTGCTTACCCATTTGACATGCATCACATAATTTGTCTTTTCCATACTTGATGCTCGGTAAGCCTCGAACTAGTCCCTTGGTGGCCAACTTCCGGATGTTCTTCATATTGACATGAGCTAATCTCCGGTGCCAAAGGGTGGACTCTTCTTCTTTTGACATGAAACACTTAGCAAAAGCATTAGTAACACTTTTAAATGAGACTTGATAAATATTGTCTACTCTTGCTCCTACTAGTACCGTGTCCAAGGTATCATTTTGTCTAACTAGACATTGACTTGGTTGGAAGTCAATTGTGTAACCCGTGTCACACAATTGACTGACACTTAGGAGATTAAACTTCATCCCCTTGACTAGAAGGACATTTGAGATTCTAAGACATTCGGATATTTGAATGTCTCCTATTCCTATGACCTTAAGACTACCATTGTTACCAAATGATACATTACCTCTACTTTTCTTGTGAAGTGAGGTAAACAATGATCTATCCCCGGTCATGTGTTTGGAGCATCCACTATCAACGAACCAAGTTGATAGATGCTCCCCCTCAATCATAACCTACACAATTCGAAAAATAGATGTTTTAGGTACCCAAACCTTGGGACCTAAAGTGTCAACTAAACATGACTTAGGCACCCATGCCTTGACAACTTTCTTTTGAGTCTTGGGTGTCCTAGATTGTCTCATGTCAGTCCTAGACATGAGAGATACAAATTAGGATTCCTTAGGGCGGTAACCAATACCGGCCCTATTGTAAACCGCTCTTTGCGCATTTAGGATCATATCTAGGGTCTTAGAGCTATTTGAGAATTTTCCAAGAATATTCTTGAGCTTCTCAACTTCACTCTTCAATGATTGGTTTTCCTCTACTAACACGTTATCATGCAAATCACTGATTTCCTCAACCTTAGAGGATTTCAAATCTACGATCTCATGTTTCAAAGATTTAATTTCATCTTCTAGTAATTCAACATGCAAGTCATCAATGTTATCATCCCTAGGAACTTTCAATTGATCAACTTCTAATTGCAATGCTTTAACTTTATTTTTGGATTTCTTAAGCATACTAGTTAAACATGCAATTGCTCTATAACATTTTTCAAGCTCGGGAGAAGTTACCTCTTCATCATCCGAGATGATGAAGCCGTGTTTACGGAGCTTGAAGATTCATCACCGCTCTCCTCTCCAAGAGCCATGAGTGCCACTTGCCTTGTGCTCTTCTCCTCCTTCTTATGATCGGAAGAGCTAGAAGATGACTCATCCCAAGAGGCCTTCAAAGCTTTCTTCTTCTTCTTGGATCTCTCTTCTTTTCTTTTGGATTTCTCCTCCTTCTTCTTAAGCTTCGGACATTCATTCTTAAAATACCCTTTCCAACCACACTCAAAGCAAGATGCATTATTCTTATCAAGTTTGAATTCACTAGTGTTACCTCTACTTTTGAAACGTCGGTCTCTTCGCATCATCCTCCTCACAAAGTTGGCCATTTCGGATGAGGAGGAGTTGCTGCCATCTTCCTCGGAATTGGATTCGGATTCGGAAGAAGATGAAGATGATGAGAGCTCCTTCTCCTTCTTCTTCTCCTTCTTCTTCTTAGTGGCTCGGTCCCCTGCAACTAAGGCAATCCCCTTCTCCTTGGGGCCTTTGTTAGCCATCTCTTGCAATTCCATCTCACAAAATAAATCATCTAATTTCACAATAGATAAATCCTTGGATACTTTGTAGGCATCCACCATGGATGACCACAAAGCATTCCTCGGAAATGCTTTCAAGACATACCTTACAAGGTCGCGATTCTCGACCTTTTCATCAATTGAATGAAGCCCATTGAGGACTTCCTTGAAACGACTATGAAGCTCACTTACCGACTCATTCTCCTTCATGGAGAGATTTTGGAGTTGATTGAGGAACAAGTCCCTCTTTGCAATCCTCGAGTCTCGGGTGCCTTCATGGAGCTCAATGAGTTTTTTCCACAAGTCCTTTGTACTTGTGAAAGGACCAACTTTGATGAGTTGATCTTTGTTCATGCCACATTGTAGAGTAACAACCGCCTTCGCGTCGGCTTCACTCTTTATTGTTTGTTCGGCAGTCCACCGTGAAGACTCGAGTTCTTTGCCTTCGTCATCCTTAGGAGGAATGAATCCCTCCTTCACTGCGAACCAAGTGTGGATATCCATCTTCAAGTAGTATTCCATCTTTGATCTCCAATACTGGAAGTTGGAGCCATCAAAGAATGGAGGTCGGGTGGTGGAGAAACCTTCTCTCAAAGCCATCTTTTTGATAACTCTTGGATGTTAAGCCGTAAATAGAGCCCCAAGCTCTGATACCACTTGTTGGGATCGGATGGCTAGAGAGGGGGGGGGTGAATATAGCCAACCACTTGCAACTTGAATACTTATAGCGATTTCTGCAACTTAAATATCAGTAGCACAGCGGAAAGAGTAGAGAACAGATTATGCAGAAAACGTAATGGAAGCAAAACAAACACAACTAGCAAGATCGCTAACAAGGAGGGTTTATAAGGTTCGGGGATAACTTGCCCCTACTCCTTGGCGTGCCCTTAAGGTGGGCGATCCCTTGATCGTCGGCAGATCAAGCCCCAGTTATCACCAGATAAATCAGCAACCTTCTTCTCGGTGGAGAAACCTCTCCACAGTGTGTTTCAAACAAGGATATAGTTTAAGCACAAAGAAACAACAAGAAGGATCTTACTCAAACACTTAGCAAGGACAAAAACACAGCAAACTTCCCTGAGCTCCACCCAGTGGCGATCTCACGCAAGAACCCTTCTCCGTGTCTTCCCACTGTCGGACTCCAAGCCTCTTGTTTTCTCCTTCAAGCGCTCAAGTAAACGATGGTTGCTTCTCAATTGCTTGCTCAAAAGTGATGAAGATCGCAAGAACACAGCAGGCAAGTTGTGGACAACTCAAGGCACGACAAGAACAATAGTTCGCAAGACTTTCTTCCACGAAGCCATCCACCGCCCTTTTTAATTCTTCACATAGCACCAGGTGACAACATCTCTGTAGCTCCCAGCTACTCATCTGCCAACGCCAGCCTCTACTGAGCTATCTCTGGACTCACTGAGCTCCCCTCAGTCAAGCTCCAGTCTCCGCTCCAGTCTGCAGCTCGCCGTTGCAACCTGAGATGGGAAAATGGACAAACCTGCTCCAAGGAAAGCCTCCATTGACCTCTCCTTAAGTGTTTGAATCCTTCCCTGTCACCTGTAGCTTAATCAGAGTATTAGAACAGCAAATCAACCAGCATATCAAATATCAGAGGAAAGTGGCAGCGAATCGGTTGTGTTCAGACGCGATCAGAGCGTCTGATAATGCAATTTGAATTAAAGTGATCGGTCACCGGACCGATCAGGAGTCTTCCTGATCGGTCACTAGACCGATCAGGCTAGGTCCAGACCGATCAGGATCCGTCCAGATCGGTCCCCAACGCTCAATCAGAAATCACGATTTCTTTGTGACTTCTCCTGGATCGATCACCGGACCGATCCCAGGTTGTGGATCGATCACCTAAACGATCCACCCCTTTCTTGGGCGATTTCTGAGCTTCGCAGTCTAGGCCTCCTGATCGGTCATCAGACCGATCAGGCAGCCTCCTGATTAGTCACCAGACCGATCAGATCATGACCAGACCGATCAGGCTAGAGCCTGATCGATCATAGTGAGGAACCTGCGACGCTGGATCGTTCACCAGAACGATCTGCACAGTGATCCTGATCGGTCAGCAGACCGATCAGGAGCAATTCAGTGAGGGAACTCAACCTCACTGCTTGCTCCCTGATCGGTCACCAGACCGATCAGGAGCCAGTCAGTGGGTGAAACGCATACTCCCTGATCGGTCACCAGATCGATCAGGAGCAACACAGTAGGTTCCCAACCTCACTGTGTGCTCCCTGATCGGTCACCCGACCGATCAGTCATCGCTGGATCGGTCACCAGACCCATCCACGAAGGAGCAGCGTGCCAGAATCCCTGATCGATCACCATACCGATCCAGGGACTCAAACTCAGCCCTCCAAGCTAAGTTTCCATTCACCTTAGCCTTCCAAGCTAAGGATTTTCCATCTAACTCTCCAAGTTGGGAATTTGCACCTAACCCTCCAAGTTAGGACTTTTCACCTAGCCCTCCAAGCTAGGACTTTTCACCCAACCCTTCCGAGTTAGAACTTCATCCAACCTAGCCCTCCAAGCTAGGCACCTAACCCTCCAAGCCAGGACTTTTTCACCTAATTCTCCAGGATGGGAATTTGCACCTAACCCTCCAAGTTAGGACTTTTCACCTAGCCCTCCAAGCTAGGACTTTTCACCCAACCCTTCCAAATTAGGACTTTTCCAACACCTAGCCCTCTAGGCTAGAATCCTCCATATCATACCTAATCCTCGATCAGGACTTAATCATAATCATCATCATCATCAACCTAAACTAAAATCGTTATCAACACCAAAACAACAATCAGGGCCAGACTGCATCAACAAGAAGGTGTGGGAGAAAGAGACTCAAGGGTTTTGGATGATTAATTCTCCAATTAATCATGAATTAATTCATTAAGCCTTGTATCATGACTCCTATGGGGTATTTATAGGGCTAAGATAGGGACCATGAGGAGGAGTTGGTTCTTGGCCCGCTAATGGATCAAAACTCGATCCATTAATGGTGATCCATTCCACTAAAGGATCTCATTGTACTTCCTCACCAACCCCCATATTTTCATATGGGCTCCACATATTATGAGTCGTCCATCTCCCCATGTTAAAGATATCGAATGCCCAATAATTAATTTAATTTACTGATGATTAAATTAATTATCTTCTTAATCCTTGATTAGTACCACTCAACCTTTTCATCTTGTCGGATCGTAATCCACTTGCAAGATTTGACATGACGATCCTTTTGAGCTACCAAGGGGCATCATCATCCCGACTCACCAAGACATGGATTCCGTCAATAATCAACGGCACGCCATGCAGATAAAATTATTACCTAACTTACCGGGCCTATCGATCTAACAGAATAGATCTCGCCCATTGGTAAATCAATGTAATAATTAATTAACTACATGTGCCCGTTATTATTTTGGGATTCAGAGATCTACTCCAAAATATAATTCAAGGTCTAATACATTTTACGAAGTCAGTACAAAATAGAATACCTCTCTTCTGGTCTTATTCAATGTACACAAAGTCTACTAGTGTAATTCTAAGGTTAAGACAAACCACACCTAATTACACTACAACCATCCCGATGGTTTGTCCATCTCCATCTCCGTTGTGAGCCTCTTTCTTATACTTCTACAAGGAACCTGATAACATGATCTCCTGTGCGATACCACGCACCATGTTATCTACAATGCCAAGTATTAGACATTTTGTGCATATACTAATATAAACATGCACTGTGTGATTTTACGATTCTCTTTAAAATAAAAATGTATTCTAACTAAAAGCAAGGCTTTTAGTATACATCCTAACAACCTCCCACTTATACTCAAAGACTTTGTTGTTTTCAAAATGACATACATCTGACCTCTAGATCCTTCACACGCCTAAAAGCTCTCGCTACTAAGGCCTTAGTGAAATGATCCACCTACGTCATCCTCTGATGCAATCTAGGCAACTACAGCTATTCCTCTTCTGGGTGGTACTTGTGCTCTATGTGTTTACTCGCCTTATGGACTCGTGATTCCTTCGAGTTTGCAACTGCTCCATTTTAATCACTTCTAATGTGATAGTTCTGAGCAAACCAGGAATCACATCGAAGTCCATCTTTAGGTTTTCTCAACCATGTAGCTATATATTGGTTGCCACGCAGGTGCCAAATATCCAACCTCCATAGTAGGGTCCATCACGTAGCCACAGCGCGACACTCTGCTATACAATGGTTTTACCTCCTAAAAGTAAATACAAAACCCGAGGAATACTTATATTTGCACCTATCTGAAGGATCGATTTAGGCGTGCAGAGGGGGGGGGGGTGAATGCACTTTTTCGCGGATCTTGATCTCTACAGAATTGTTAGCGCAGCGGAAATAATATGTAAAAGAATTAGAAACAATGCTGACACTTATCGGTTACTTGGTATCCACCCAGATGGGTGACTAGTCCAAGGATCCACGCCGCGAGCATCACTTTTCACTATCGAAAAGTATCCTTGAGGTGGAGAAACCTTTACAGCAAGATCTTCCTCTTTACAGATGCAAAAATGAGAGAGAGGAAGCACAAATCACTCTACACACGAGCAGCACTTCGTCACTATACGGAACCGTGCCGTGCCCGTAAAACGGTGCTCCATTTATAGGTGAACAGGACAGATTCACAATCTGTCCAGCCCGCACCAGTCGACTGCCCCTGGGGCAGTCGACTGGCCTAGCATTAATTGCTAGCCAACGGCTAGTTTCGGGGTCTACTAGTCGACTGCCCAAATGCCAGTCGACTGGTCCCAGGCTGCAAACATTCTGTGGGTTTTGGCAGTCGACTGCTGCAGGGCCAGTCGACTTCCCTGCCTCCCAGCTCAGCTTCAGCCACTATGAACCTTCTCCTTCACGTGTGCCTTTAGGTCTGCACCCTTGGCTCGCCCCTTGAAGTACTCTTCCTCTGGCTATCGTCCCTCGGATGCGCACGCAAACCTTCCCTTGGCTTGCCTCCATGCCACCCTTCACGTGTGCCCTTGAAGTCTACTTCCCGGCTTGCCCTTGGAGCTCTCCTCCCTCGGCTCTCGTCCCTTGGATATGTCCACCATGTGTAATTCTCCAAGTCCTGCAAACTCAATCACAGACATCAAATACAACACAACACTCTAACCTTAAACATATTCAACCAACACATCAAAACCATGATCTTCCAATCATTTAAGGGCCGATTGCCTCAACAATCTCCCCCTTTTTGATGCGTGACAATATGTTTAAGTTAGAGATAAATAACAGCCATAATAACAATAGCTACAGATAGCAATTGAAAAATTATGAGAAATAGTAACCCTAATAGGTAACCTCCCCCTTAATCTATGTCTTCCCCCATTTTCAATTCTAGTCACAGTCCAATTTAAGTTTCCACTTAACAACAGCAGTATGTTAAAAATATAAGACATATCAGAACCTAAGAGGTACCTCCCCCTTAATCCATGTCTTCTTCATTTTTAAACATCCAAGTTCTAAGTTAGAAAGAAAACCTTAAACCATCCATTCTAAGTCAAAATTCTAACTTAAACCACACATTCTCCCCCTTTGACACCATATGTAACGCCCGCCTTTTTCCCACACCTTATGGTGTGGCGAGAGGTGGCGTTACGCTATCATACATAGACATATGAAGATCTTAATGCAGCGGAATAATTTTTTTTCATTAAACTTACTACATGAATCATACATATATGCCTAAATTATCATTCATGAACATGGTGACATTGTAACTTAGCATATTACTGGCATACATAGCGTCATGATATAAACATTCCATAACATATTCATAAGCACCATAAGTAGCAAGTAACTTATCCATAAACATCATAGGTAGTAAGTTATTTCTTAGGCATAACTATCATAAGTATAGCATAGAAGCAAAGGAGGCATTTCAAGCACAAGACATGCGATAAGTGTAAATAGAAGAATCCATTGCCATGTCACTGCCACACACATGCTCTTGCCCCTCCTGCTGCTTCCCTTAGTAACCTCTTGCTTGACCTACGGTATAAGAAAAATAAAACTATAAGCACATAGGCTTAGTAAGACCCTTTCCTACTCACGAAAATCCCTACGTCACATAAACATAAACATAATGCTTAAACCATACTTATCATGGCATAATTCTTGACATGAACATAAACATAAACATAAACATACTTATCATGGCATCATTCTTAACATGAACATAAACATAAACATAGTTATCATGGCATAATGCATAACATGAATGGATGCATGAGTCAAATGCATATATCATAAGGATGCTTAATTTGAAAACCATAATTATAAATACTTAAACATAATCATAACATCATGGGGTCTCCGGCTTGTACCACATACATACATCATAAGCGCGCATCCCTAAGTAAATACGAGGTAGCTAGCCTCGACCTACTAGGGTAGGAACAGCTAAGGTAGTTCCAAAAACCGGGGCGTTCTTAAGGTATCCATCCCTGTTGGACAGCTACGGTAGTGCTAGAACCATGGGCAGCTTCGGTAGTCTAGAGCTGAGGCGTTCTTAAGGTGCCCATCCCTTGGACCCTTACTTCGGTCTGGTACAAGTCCATTCATAAAGTAAAATAACTATGCATGCTTCATCATTCATACTTGACATATCTTAGGACATAAACATAATCTTGTTACATGAAGCATGACGTAAACATGCTTGGCATTTCATCATTCATACTTATTTCATAACATCGTTATGCCTTCATCATTCATACTTATCATTCATACTTATCATTCATACTTAAGGCATAACATCGTCTTCATCCATCTTCTTTTATTCATAAAAACATGACATATTTACATGATCATGCCTCCAGGCATAAACATTATCTTGGTTCATAAGCTTGCATGATCATGGTACATAAGATAAACGTGCATTTCATACATGATACATTTCATCTAGCATTCATAATCCTAGTATCTATCATAGAGCATGCATGGGTAATCTACATATAAACATGATGCATACTACTTAGGTTCATAGCATTCATCATAAAACATGCATAAACCTTCATACACATACATCTATTATAAGCATTTAACCTTCTACATGCATCATTCTATTTATCATAACATACCCCTACATCAATCACATATGTTCATGGTGAATATTCATGAGTAAAGCATAATATAGAACCTAACATACAAGATCATGTTACATAACACATAAGCTAAGATTTTTTTGTAATATAAAGATCCTTACATCGTGCTTAACTATGTACTAACATCATGGTAACTTATAAACAGCATCCTTAAATCCTTAATCCAATCCAAGCCATAGATAAGGGACTTGGCCGAAACCCTAAAGGACCATGGGTCCATGGAGAAATTCACATAGGTCATGATTAACATCCAATACACTACCTATATGCCATAGAAAACCATTTGAGCCCTTGATTGGATTTAACCCTAAGTCCTAGGCCCAAACCATGTGTTGGCCGAAACCTTAGAAGGGTAATAAGCCCATAGAAAAATTCATATAAATCACCATTATTACCCATAAGATATCATAGGAACCATACTAATCATGCTTGAAAGGTTGGAGTTTACCCTAGCCCTTTAACCTTGATGTGGCCGAAACCCTAGGGGGTTTTAGAGTGCTACAAAAACTTCCAAAATCATACTTTTATGCTTAACTTATCATGAATAAACATTAGGAAACATAATAGGGGTTTTCAATATGATTTTAACCTCAAAATCTTGCTTGGCCGAAACCCTCACAAGCCCTAACCATGGATTTCTCAACATAGCATGCCAATAAGAACTTAGATCATGAAAAACAACTTGGAAGCTATCATACCACAGGTGAGGGGGTCTTACCTTCCTTGATCTTGCTTAGAAACCTTGAATAGAAAGTAAAAAGAAACTTCATTGACCCTAAACTTCTCCTTAGCCCTTGTAGCCTTGTAGAAGGCCTTAGATCTTCAAGATGGAGTCCTTTGTGAAGCTTTTCCAAGGGAGAATCCCCTTGGTGATTTTCGGCAAGAAGAAGGAGGAAGAGGGAGATGGGATTTCGGTGGGGGTGGAGGAAGGAGGAAGAAGAGATCTATTTATAATGCCCTTTTGTCTCTTCACAAGTGCCTTTTCATCTTCTTCACATGGTGAGTCTTCACTTCCTTAAGCCTTAACCAAAATCCACTTCATTCTCTACTAGCACTCCCTTGCTAGGTGAATTGGTTAGTACATGCATGATGGTATACTAGTTCCAAGGTTCAATCCTTGGTGCATGCACTTTGTTTTTATTTTTATTTTTCCTTATTTCTGAAAATTCCCCTAAAATTCACCCATGATCATGCTAATATTCCTAATTAAAACTCATTTATATTTATATTAAATTCTACCAAAAATCCACTAATAACCATGGTACTAGAAAAGCTCATATAAGGCCCATTAGTATTTAGCTTCTCAATTTAAAGGGGAAAATCATGGATAACTAGGCTAAAATTCGTACTAGTATCTCTAAGTTCCTCAACCACTATCTAGACATGATCAATATTTTAAATAAAATATTGAAGAAATTTTCCGGGTCGTTACAATCCCCCAGACCTCGTGAAAGTTCGTCCTCGAACTTAGAATAACTCCGGGTACTTGCGTCTCATCTCGTCCTCGCGTTCCCAGGTAGCTTCCTCGAACTATTGACTTTGTCATAGAACCTTGACTAAGGGTACCTCCTTGTTCCTTAGTTTCTTGACTTCCCGATCCAAGATCTGGATGGGTCGGCTTTCATAACTTAGGTCCTCCTGAACTTGTACTGTCTGTGGCTCGATCACGTGATCCATATTTGGAATACACTTCTTAAGCATTGACACATGGAACACAATATGAATAGCTGACATCTCCTGAGGCAGCTCCAGTTCATATGCCACCTTGCCAACTCTTTTCAGGATCAGGTACGGTCCCACATATCGTGGACTCAGTTTTCCTCTCTTCCCAAATCTCGTCACCCCTTTCATAGGAGTCACTTTGAGGAACACTAAATCTCCAACAGTAAATTCCAGTGGTCTACGCCGGACATCTGCATAACTCTTCTGCCGGCTCTGAGCAGCTTCTATCCATTGTCGAATGTCCTGTATAGCTCGAGTGGTGCTGTCGATGAGATCCGTTGTGAGCCCCATCTCCTTCTTTTCACCACCTTCGTACCAATAGATCGGAGACCTACATCTCCTCCCGTACAAAGCTTCATAAGGTGTCATTCCGATAGTAGCTTGGTAGCTATTATTGTAAGCGAATTCCGCTAAACATAGATATCGGCACCAGCTCCCTTTGAAATCCAAGGCACAAGCTCGCAACATGTCCTCCAGCACTTGATTCACTCATTCAGTTTGCCCGTCAGTCTGAGGATGAAAAGTTGTACTGAACCGTAATTTAGTGCCGAGGGACTTCTGGACACACTCCCAAAAATGTGAAGTAAACCGACCATCCCTATCTGAGATGATGGTCTTGGGAACTCCATGAAGTCTGATTATCTCCTTAACATATAATTGAGTCAGTCGCTCAATCGAATAAGTCATTTTGATTGCTAGGAAGTGAGCAGACTTCGTCAACCTGTCCACAATTACCCATACCGCATCATATCCATTTGTAGTTTTGGGAAGTCCTGAAATAAAATCCATAGAGATATCTTCCCATTTCCATTCCGGAATCGGAAGTGGCTGCAGAACTCCTCCGGGTCGCTGGTGCTCTGCCTTCACCCGTTGGCAGGTCACGCAAGTGCCAACATGCTGAGCCACATCTCTCTTCATACCGGACCACCAGAATTTCTCTTTCAGATCTTGATACATCTTGGTGGATCCCGGATGCATAGAATAAGGGGTTTCGTGAGCTTCTACTAATATCGCTCTCCGCAGCTCAGGATCATTAGGAATACATAGACGATCCCTGAGATAGAGTATTCCCCCGTTGGCGATATGAAAACCATCACCCTTTCCTTCCAGAATCCTCTGCTTGATTCTCTGAAGACTCGGATCACCATTTCCTAACTCCGAAAATATTCTTATTACTTCTCGCACAATATACATGTACCACATTCTCCGCATTACAAAATTTTTCTATTACATGGTCATCCCTACTTTCGCTTATTCTATCTTTCCATAGTCTTCTTTCACATATCCAATACCTTTTCTCATTTACTAGTCATGCTTCCTCCACTCTAATCACAAAAATCACATTCTTATGATCTCCGTATCTTACTTCTCTATAACCTTACTTTTAAGCAACGAGTATCCAATATATTCTTTACCAAATTTCATAAAGCTAATACTACTCTTTACAAAACTCTCTCTCATTATTTATTTTCTAACAAGAATTTATAAATATTCCTATATCAATCTTTTTCCAAAATCTATACTTTATTAGATCGTTTCACCTAGTAAGTTTGCTTGACCTAGAGTTCTTACTACATTCTTGCCTTTGATAACATTAACATCTAGTTCCTTCATACAGAGTTATAGCTAAGGTCCTATTCGCTGATCTCTATCACTCTTTCTTTTGCATATCTATTTCTTACTCTCTCTCTTTCTTATATCAAGAATATTACTCCATTGCTACTACTATATATATATCTGTTTAAAAGTCAAATAACTTAACACCTTAATCTGCTCCTAATAGATATACATCACTAAGTCTTCATTTCATATCTACTATAATCTCTTAGAATACCTACACTAAATACTCTACTCCCTTAATACTATAGCTAATAAGTCTCCATTAATAAAGCAATATCCCCTCTTTACTCTAGGCTCATCGCTAAATATTAATATACGTCTTTCATCAACAGTATAAACTTGCTTTGGTTCACAACTCTTCTTAATTCCAGACAGTCATGACACTTATACAGATAATCTCCTCATTACTTACACCTTCCTCCTCTTACATTTACTTGCTCTTCTTTTTTCAATTTACTCCGTTTCACCACCACTCAATCATTTACTATATTCATTCCACATGACTACAGCTACTTAAGTTAAATCTCCACAGATCACTCTCGCTCACTATCACTCACATATAAAAGACAAGTAAGGCTAATGTAAGTTATTGTTATTCCTACCCGCATATCAAATTCTAAAGTATTTGATTTCATAAAAATAAGATAAAGTATCATTCATAGTTACATAACCTAAAGTACTTTCCATCATAAGGCATCATTCATATCCGAAAGTACTTTCCATCATAAAGCATCATTCATACTTGTATATTCTAGAATCATAAGGTATCATCCATATTTACATATTCTAGAATCATAAGGTATCATCCATACTTGCATATTCTAGAATCATAAAGGAAAATAAGGCATGCATAGAGGTACTTACTTGGAAGCTGCAGGAAGAAGGCTTGATGTGTGTGTAGTGAGATGACAAACTACTCTGATACCAACCTGTAACGCCCGCCTTTTTTTCACACCTTATGGTGTGGCGAGAGGCGGCGTTACGTTAACATACATAGGCATATGAACATCTTAATGCAGCGGAATAATTGTTTTTCTTTAAACTTACTACATGAATCATACATATATGGCTAAATTATCATTCATGAACATGGTGACATTGTAACTTAGCATATTACTGGCATACATAGCGTCATGATATAAACATTCCATAACTTATTCATAAGCACCATAAGTAGCAAGTAACTTATCCATAAGGATCATAGGTAGTAAGTCATTTCTTAGGCATAACAATCATAAGTATAGCATAGAAGCAAAGGAGGCATTTCAAGCACAAGACATGCGATAAGTGTAAATAGAAGAATCCTTTGTCATGTCACTGCCACATTCATGCTCTTGCCCCTCCTGCTGCTTCCCTTAGTAACCTCTTGCTTGACCTGCGTTATAAGAAAAATAAAACTATAAGCACATAGGCTTAGTGGACCCTTTCCTACTCACGAAAATCCATACGTCACATAAACATAAACATAATGCTTAAACCATACTTATCATGGCATAATTCTTGACATGAACAAAAAACATAAACATAAACATACTTATCATGGCATCATTCTTAACATAAACATACACATAAACATACTTATCATGGCATCATTCTTAACATGAACATAAACATAAACATACTTATCATGGCGTAATGCATAACATGAATGGATGCATGAGTCAAATGCATATATCATAAGGATGCTTAATTTGAAAACCATAATTATAAATACTTAAACATAATCATAACATCATGGGGTCTCCGGCTTGTACCACATACATACATCATAAGCGCGCATCCCTAAGTAAATACGAGGTAGCTAGCCTCGACCTACTAGGGTAGGAACAGCTACGATAGTTCCAAAAACCGGGGCGTTCTTAAGGTGCCCATCCCTGTTGGACAGCTACGGTAGTCCCAGAACCGTGGATAGCTTCGGTAGTCCAGAACCGAGGCGTTCTTAAGGTGCCCATCCCTTGGACCCTTACTTCGGTCCGGTACAAGCCCATTCATAAAGTAAAATAACTATGCATGCTTCATCATTCATACTTGACATATCTTAGGACATAAACATAATCTTGTTACATGAAGCATGACGTAAACATGCTTGGCATTTCATCATTCATACTTATTTCATAACATCGTTATGCCTTCATCATTCATACTTATCATTCATACTTATCATTCATACTTAAGGCATAACATCGTCTTCATCCATCTTCTTTTATTCATAAAAACATGACATACTTACATAATCATGCCTCCAGGCATAAACATTATCTTGGTTCATAAGCTTGCATGATCATGGTACATAAGATAAACGTGCATTTCATACATGATACATTTCATCTAGCATTCATAATCCTAGTATCTATCATAGAGCATGCATGGGTAAGCTACATATAAACATGATGCATACTACTTAGGTTAATGGCATTCATCATAAAATATGCATAGACCTTCATACACATACATCAATTATAAGCATTTAACCTTCTACATGCATCATTCTATTTATCATAACATACCCCTACATTAATCACATATGTTCATGGTGAATATTCATGAGTAAAGCATAATATAGAACCTAACATACAAGGTCATGTTACATAACACATAAGCTAAGATTTTTTTGTAATATAAAGATCCTTACATCGTGCTTAACTATGTACTAACATCATGGTAACTTATAAACATGCATCCTTAAAACCTTAATCCAATCCAAGCCCTAGATAAGGGACTTGGCCGAAACCCTAAAGGACCATGGGTCCATGGAGAAATTCACATAGGTCATGATTAACATCCAATACACTACCTATTATGTCATAGAAAACCATTTGAGCACTTGATTGGATTTAACCCTAAGTCCTAGGCACAAACCATGTGTTGGCTAAAACCCTAGAAGGGTAATAATCCCATAGAAAAATTCATATAAATCACCATTATTACCCATAAGATATCATAGGAACCATACTAATCATGCTTGAAAGGTTGGAGTTTACCCTAGCCCTTTAACCTTTATGTGGCCGAAACCCTAGGGGGTTTTAGGGTGCTACAAAAACTTCCAAAATCATACTTTTATGCTTAACTTATCATGAATTGTAACGCCCGCTTTTTTTTTTCCTAAGCGGCGTTACGTTAACATGCTTAGGGCATGTAGACATCATAAGGCAGCGGAATAACTTAACTTATACATGCCCTGTTACCATTCTTAACTTATTGACATGGGAACCTTAGCATATTAACTTTGAACTTAAGCATCCTATCATGTCTCACATAACATCATATCATAAGGTTCCATAAGTCATTATTCAAACACATAAGTAAACATATAGTTCCTGGGCCAAGTCACTACGTCATACATGCGTTCTTGCCCTCCTGTTGCTTCCTTCATTATCCCCTTGAATGATCTGCGGTATAAGGAAATAAGACTATAAGCACACAGGCTTAGTAAGACTCTTTCCTACTCACAAAATCATCCATCATTCATCATCTCATAATGAGCACATAAAACATTAACATACTTGGTGCTTTACTTAAAACATAACATCTTGCATCACTTATCGTATACATAGCATGGCATGAACATAAACATAGTAACATTCTAAGCATGGTATGATACATGGCATAAACATAAACATCATAGACATTCTACGCATGGCATAATTCATTCATTCTCATGGCACAATTCATAAACATAGTGAACATTCTAAGCATGGCATAATTCATGGCATATGGTAAACATAGTGACCATTCTAAGCATGGCATAATTCATGGCATGAATCATAAACATAGTGAACATTCTAAGCATGGCATAATTCATGGCATATCGTAAACATAGTGAACATTCTAAGTATGGCATAATTCATGGCATATCGTAAACATAGTGAACATTCTAAGCATGGCATAATTCATGGCATAAATCATAAACATAGTGAACATTCTAAGCATGGCATAATTCATTCATTCTCATGCATACTTCTTAACATGAAACGTAAGTATAAAATCTTATCAACATAGCATAATGCATAACATGAATGGATGCATGAGTGGAATGCATATACATAAGGATGCTTAACTTTTAAAACATACTTTTCATTGCTTAAACATAATCATCATAACATCATTTGGGGTCCCCGGCTTGTACCACATACATACATCATTGCGCGCATCCCTAGCAAGTCCGAGGTCGCGAGCCCCAACCTACTAGGGTAAGGACAGCATAGTCGGTAGTCCCCGAACCGAGGCGTTCTTAAGGTGCCCATCCCTGTTGCACAGCTCCGATAGTGCCAGAACCGTGGACAGCTACGGTAGTCCAAAACCGGGGCGTTCTTAAGGTGCCCATCCCTTGGACCCATACTTCGGTCCGGTACAAGCCCATACATAAAGTAAAATACTTTTCATGCTTCATCATTCATATGGCATTCATGGCATCTTTAACATAGCATAACTTGTTACGGCTCGGCCCGTCTACCGGCCCATTTACCGGTCCTCACGACCGTCGTACCGTCGACCATCGACCGTGCCGTCTTAGCTTCATGGCATCTTTAACATAGCATAACTTGTTATGGCTCGGCCCGTCTACCGGCCCATTTACCGATTCTCACGACCGTCGTACCGTCGACCATCGACCATGCCGTCTTAGCATATTTATGCCTTAAAGACATAAGCATCATCTTTCATTCATCATCATTCATAGCATATTCATTCATTCATCATACTTAACATCATCATTATGCCTTAAAGGCATGAACCTTAACTTCATTCTTCACTTTCATTTTTTTTTAGACATGGCATCATTTTCATTCTTAACATGGCATCATTTTCATTCTTAAACATGGCATCATTTTCATTCTTAAACATAAACATAACATACTTAACATGGCATCATTTTCATTCTTAAACATGGCATCATCCTCATTCTTAAACATAAACATAACATACTTAACATGGCATCATTCATATCATGAACCTAACATATCATAGCATCATTTGTATCGTGATCATAACCCTATCATTCTTATCATGGCATCATTCATATCCTGAACATATACTTATCATACTTATCATGGAAACACATAAACATATACTTGAAGTTAAAGGCTCAACCCTAACCCTTGGGCCCTTGAGGTTGGCCGAAACATATGGGGTCTCTAGGGTAATCCAAAAATTCCCAGAATTTATACTTAACCTCCACACATCATAAGGGAACATAAATTAACATTATCAAGATTTTTGGCTTAATTATAGACCTTTAAATCATGGTGACCGAAACCCTTAAACTTGGGGTTCTTAGTTTTGTTTCTTTCATGTTGGCCGAAACCCTAGGGTGTCCTAGGGTACTCCAAAAATTCCCAAAAATTATACTTAACCTCTACACATCATAAGGGAACATTAAATAACATTATCATGATTTTTAGCATAATTATAGAACTGTAAATCATGGTGGCCGAAACCCTTAAACTTGGGGTTCTTAGTTTTGTTTCTTTCATGTTGGCCGAAACCCTAGGGTGTCCTAGGGTACTCCAAAAATTCCCAAAAATTATACTTAACCTCTACACATCATAAGGGAACATTAAATAACATTATCATGATTTTTAGCATAATTATAGACCTGTAAATCATGGTGGCCGAAACCCTTAAACTTAGGGTTCTTAGTTTTGTTTCTTTCATATTGGCCGAAACCCTAGGGTGTCCTCGGTTACTCCAAAAATTCCCAAAAATTATACTTAACCTCTACACATCATAAGGGAACATTAAATAACATTATCATGTTTTTTATCATAATTATAGACCCGTAAATCATGGTGGCCGAAACCCTTAAACATGAGGGTCTCGTTTTTCTTTCCTTTCAACATCCAATTCGAAAACCAACCACTATATATCATACTAAAAATCATAAAAATCATAGGGAACTATTATACCACTGGTGAGGGAGTCTTACCTTGAGTTTCTTGATTTTTCGAACCTTGGAAGAAGAAGAAGATTGTAAAAGCTTTGGATCCTTGCCTCCTTGTCCTTGTATCCTTGGGAAAACTCTTAGATCTTGGAGATAAGACCTCTTGTGGAGCTTTTCCAAGGGAGAACCCCTCCTTGGGTATTCAGCTAGGATGAGGGAAGGGAGAGGTTTCGAAATGCAAGTGATGGGAAGAAGAGGTAACTCCCAAAACCCCCCTTTAATAGCCCATTAAGGAGGCAAATGAAGAGTCTCTCCATGACTCTTCATCTTCTTCTATGCCTTAACCAATATCCACTTCATTCCCTCCTAACAATACCTTGCTAGGTGAGTTGGTTAGTGCATACATGGTTGTACAAGAGATCCAAGGTTCAATCCTTGGCTCATGCACCTTTATTTTTATTTTATTTTTATTTCATTTATTTTATTATTTTTATTTTTTTTAATTCCGAAAATCCCCCTAAAATCACCCATAATTATGCTAATATTCCTAAATAAAATTCTTTTATATTTATATTAATTTTACCTAATTTATATTAATTTTTACCTAATTAATACCCATTTTTGGAGCCCATTTAAAGCTCATTGGTACTTAGTTTTCTCAATTTAAATGAGAAAACATGGATTTTCTAGGCCAAAGTTCTCCTTAATATTTCTAGGTCCCTTGGAAAATTATTTAGACATGCTTAATATTTTAAGAAAATATTAAGAGAATTTTCTGGGTCGTTACAATCCCCCATACCTCGTGAAAGTTTGTCCTCGAACTTAGAATATCTCCGGGTACCTGCGTCTCAGCGCGTCCTCACGTTCCCAGGTGAATTCCTCAAACCGTTGACCTTGCCATACAGTAAGGTGCCTTGGGGAACGGGTTAGTACCAGAAACCAATTCGATCTCGAATTCCACTTCTCTATTAGGAGCTAATCCTGGTAATTCATTTGGGAATACCTCTGGATAATTACCTACAACCCTAACGTCTTCTAGCTTCTGGTCCTTGGTTTGACTTACGTCAACCACATGTGCTAGAATCCAGTGTATACCTTATATATCACCTTCTGTGCTTTGAGAGTCGATAAAAATTCCTCGGTTCTTTTCCTCGGCTCTCCGATAAATTTGAACATAGAATCTGCCTCAAGTTGAAAGATCACCTTTCGTTTACGGCACTCGACAGAAGCGTCGTATTTGCTCAGTAAGTTCCTTCCCATTATAACATCATAATCCTGCATGTCGAGTACTATCAGATCGCAGTAGAGTTCTCTTCCTGCGATTCCGACTGGCACAGCACGCAGCACGGGAGTGGATGTCCCTATTTCTCCCGAAGGTAGGGTTGTCAAGAACTTGCAGTCTAAAACTTGTGGAGACTTATCTATCTTCTTAGTGTAGGACATAGAGACGAACGAGTGTGTTGCCCCAGTATCAAATAATGCAGTAGCGTACTGACTGTAAATAAGTATCTGACCTGTGACAACCGTTGCAACATTCACGGCATCCTCCTTAGCAATAGAGAAAACCCTGGCATCCGCCATAGTTGGTGGGGCCTCCAATCTCCCTTGGCTCATCGGGGTACCTTCCAGTTCGGCTTGCATATAATGTAGTTTTGCTGGTGCACCCCGGTACGGAACAAGCTGTTGGGGAGGTGCCTGGTTCTTGGTAGGACAGTAAGGGGCTATGTGCCCTTCCACCCCGCAAGTGAAACACCGGTTCGTACCTTTGCGGCATTCCCCAGGATGCATTTTCCCGCATGTAGCACATAGGGGAAACCTGGACTGTTTATTTGCTGGGCCCCCTTGGGGGTCGTCCCCTGGCTGCCGTTTACCACCCTGATTTCCCTTCCCATTAGCGTTGGTACCCTGAGGTTTCTGACCTCTCTCATTGAATGCCTTCCTTTGCTGATTGATATTGTTCAAGTAATGCTCGGTGAGTAGAGCACTACTAAACAGCTCCTCGGTGGTCTGCGGCCTGTTAACTCCGTCGGCCACGTTGAGGGCTATTTCGGGACGCAACATCTTCAACATAAGACGCACCCTTTCTTTCTCAGTGCGGACCAGCTCCGGGCATAGACGAGCCAGGCGATTAAACTTCTTCACGGCTTCATTGACCGAGAGGTTGCCCTGTCGGAATTCCGTGAACTCGTCGTAGTGTCTGTTTGTGACACGCATATTGAAGAATTCTTCTAAGAACTCTGATTCGAAATTGGACCACGCCATCTGGTCCACCGGTCTCTTGGCCTTGACCCTTTCCCACCACATTCTAGCATCCCCAGTCAGGCAGAATGACGCACACTTGATCTTCTCATACTCAGGCCAGTCCAGCAGCTCCAGGGTACTTTCCATCGTCTTGAACCATGCCTGGGCGTCCCAAGGATCGCCAGCACCAGAAAAATTTTCCGGTTTCAGCCTTAACCATTGGATCAAGTAAGCCTCCTGTCGTGCCACAGTGGTCGAGCTCGGCGGAGGAGTGTGCGTAACCGTAGGTGCCACAGGTATAGCAGTCTGGTTCACTGGTGGAGTAGTAGAATTTTCCTGTTGGTTCATCAAGGTGTTAATAGTCTGCTGCTGCTCGGTGACTTGGCGCTGAAGTTGGGTTACCATTTGCACCAGATCAGGCGGTGGGACTGCCTCGTTAAGTCGGATACTCTGTCTTCTAGCCATATTTTTCTTCACTGAAGACAAGTATGATCAATATCAGTTCTTTTCTACCCCTATTTTATTCTAAGCATCTAATTCCTAAAAGAAGATAAAAATATCGTTCATCGTTACATATCTTAAGGTACCTTTCATCATAACTATCGTTCATACTTGCATATCGTTCATACTTGCATATCCTAATCATAACTATCGTTCATACTTGCATATCCTAAATCATAAAACATCTTACTATAAGATTTGTAAAGAGGTACTTACTTGGAAGCGGCAGGAAGAGGGCTTGATGTGTGTGTAGTGAGATGGTTACTGCTCTGATACCAACCTGTAACGCCCGCTTTTTTTTTCCTAAGCGGCGTTACGTTAACATGTTTAGGGCATGTAGACATCATAAGGCAGCGGAATAACTTAACTTATACATGCCCTGTTACCATTCTTAACTTATTGACATGGGAACCTTAGCATATTAACTTTGAACTTAAGCATCCTATCATGTCTCACATAACATCATATCATAAGGTTCCATAAGTCATTATTCAAATACATAAGTAAACATATAGTTCCTGGGCCAAGTCACTACGTCACACATGCGTTCTTGCCCTCCTGCTGCTTCCTTCATTATCACCTTGAATGATCTGCGGTATAAGGAAATAAGACTATAAGCACACAGGCTTAGTAAGACTCTTTCCTACTCACAAAACCATCCATCATTCATCATCTCATAATGAGCACATAAAATATTAACATACTTGGTGCTCTACTTAGAACATAACATCTTGCATCACTTATCGTATACATAGCATGGCATGAACATAAACATAGTAACATTCTAAGCATGGCATGATACATGGCATAAACATAAACATCATAGACATTCTACACATGGCATAATTCATTCATTCTCATGGCACAATTCATAAACATAGTGAACATTCTAAGCATGACATAATTCATGGCATATCGTAAACATAGTGACCATTCTAAGCATGACATAATTCATGGCATGAATCATAAACATAGTGAACATTCTAAGCATGACATAATTCATAGCATATCGTAAACATAGTGAACATTCTAAGCATGGCATAATTCATGGCATATCGTAAACATAGTGAACATTCTAAGCATGGCATAATTCATGGCATAAATCATAAACATAGTGAACATTCTAAGCATGGCATAATTCATTCATTCTCATGCATACTTCTTAACATGAAACGTAAGCATAAAATCTTATCAACATAGCATAATGCATAACATGAATGGATGCATGAGTGGAATGCATATACATAAGGATGCTTAACTTTTAAAACATACTTTTCATTGCTTAAACATAATCATCATAACATCATTTGGGGTCCCCGGCTTGTACCACATACATACATCATTACGCGCATCCCTAGCAAGTCCGAGGTCGCGAGCCCCAACATACTAGGGTAAGGACAGCATAGTCGGTAGTCCCCGAACCGAGGCGTTCTTAAGGTGCCCATCCCTGTTGCACAGCTCCGGTAGTGCCAGAACCGTGGACAGCTACGGTAGTCCAAAACCGGGGCGTTCTTAAGGTGCCCATCCCTTGGACCCATACTTCGGTCCGGTACAAGCCCATACATAAAGTAAAATACTTTTCATGCTTCATCATTCATATGGCATTCATGGCATCTTTAACATAGCATAACTTGTTACGGCTCGGCCCGTCTACCGGCCCATTTACCGGTCCTCACGACCGTCGTACCGTCGACCATCGACCGTGGCGTCTTAGCTTCATGGCATCTTTAACAAAGCATAACTTGTTACGGCTCGGCCCGTCTACCGGCCCATTTACCGGTCCTCACGACCGTCGTACCGTCGACCATCGACCGTGCCGTCTTAGCATATTTATGCCTTAAAGACATAAGCATCATCTTTCATTCATCATCATTCATAGCATATTCATTCATTCATCATACTTAACATCATCATTATGCCTTAAAGGCATGAACCTTAACTTCATTCTTCACTTTCATTTTTTTTTAGACATGACATCATTTTCATTCTTAACATGGCATTGATAGGTTGGCACTTAGCATACTTATTTGGGTTCATATTTTGTGCATATCTTGAATATTTGTGCTCAATTTTACATGTTTTATCATGTTTAAGGATTAAGGATTATTTTGATGCATCAAGTTAACTTCCTACAATTATTGTAAAGATTCCTCATTGTCTTGAATTGAATTTTGTAGGGAAATTAATTTGGACCAAGTTAGCTCATGATCAAAGGCTTGGGCTTTGGATTTAAATATGGAAGAAGATCACAATCAAGTAATGGCCCAACCTACTCAAGTTGATACTTATTCAAGGCCCAAAATGTGAACCAAGCCTCATCAAGGACTCAAGCCAAGGTTTGACTCAACCCAAATCCAGAAACTTAACTGACCAAATCCAAGCTTAATCATCCTCCCCAATCCCTAATTCCCACTAAACCCAAATTGAACCCACTCCAATTTTGAACCGGTTCAGCCACGTATAAAAGCCAAATTTTGGCACGGTGAACAGTGGCTGCGCCACTATTCATCACTGCAATTTTCCTTCTTCGTTTCCTTCTCGGCAAGCCCCATTTCGATTTCTTCTTCTTCTCACGAGCTACAGGATCAGTAAGAGAGATTCAAAAGATTGTGAGGACAGTTTTCGGCAGCTGGAATCTCGGCTTCGAGGGTTTCGAGGGTGAGTTTGCGAGGATCCGTAACTGTTGCGAATTCACTGCTGATTTGCATATCGTGGCCACAATATCAAGTCAGATCAAGATTTTTCCATCCTCACGCTTCAGAGAGTTTCATCAATGGTTCATCATTGCATCTCAATCAATTCTCGCCTGAAATCGCAATGGATCGGACAGCTTCCAGCCATTTGCCTCATTAACTCTGTTTGACTCTGATTTTCTGATCGCGAGAGGGTTTCTCAAGTGAAGATCTTCAGATCTGTTCAGAGCCAAGTCCATACGGTTTCCAGAAGATTTCTGGTTGATTTCTGGATCATTTTCAGCTCTTGGGTGTCGCCAAGTAGTGTAGCTTGTGCTGTTTGATTGAAGTCGAGTGATGTTAAAATAGTTTAAGTTTCGATTCTGCAAATCGTTTTCTTCATTCGCTACTATTCCTGAATTCTGACTTGTTTCATTTCAATTGTTGCTACGTAGTAACTCACCATTAGTTTCAGCTTTCAGCATTTTGAATTTCTGCAATTTGAATTCAGTTCTCTAAATTTCTGCAAATTTATCTGCTTCATATTAGGGGTTAGTTCCTGCCATAGGTTTAGGTTCTTTAGATCTAGCTCAAGTCCATAATCGGTTAACTGATTAGCAAGTAAACTTGTTAGTTAGTTAGTTAATATATTTTAGTTCCTGCTCTAGGATTAGTTTCAATCTAAGTGTTTAGTTGGTAATTTTCGGAACTCATGGTTAGTTTAATCGGCTCATTAGTTCATTACATTTAGCCTAATATTCACATTTTGTTAGCTTTGAATCTTCACTGGTTTTCTCTCTTTTTGCATTTAAAGAATTGTTTGAAAATACCAAAACCCCCCATTTTACATCGAAAACCCCAAAAAGATCCCTAAGCCTAACTTCAAGCAAAGCTACTACTAGTCCTTGTGAAAAATACGACTCGAGGCCCCTACACTGCACTTTTCTTTTGTGAGCCGTGGGTTTTCGACACTTAATC
The DNA here is from genome assembly GCA_024364735.1 of Boesenbergia rotunda. Lineage (NCBI taxonomy): Eukaryota > Viridiplantae > Streptophyta > Magnoliopsida > Zingiberales > Zingiberaceae > Boesenbergia > Boesenbergia rotunda. The sequence continues at coordinate 106,530 of JAGFNQ010001320.1, read as the reverse complement.
AATTTGTGACCCATTCGTGACACTCCATTTTGGGCCTATCAAATTTTGGCGCCGTTGCCGGGGAACTACATGTAGTTTTTGCTTGTTATTAGCTTGTGCACAGTTTTCCATTTCCTTGTTCATATTTCACTTTATTTGCTTTTGTGGATATATTTGTTTCTTCTTCTTCTTTGTTTGAGTTTATGACCAGGAGCACAGGTGGAGATTTAGTGGACTTCGATCCAGAGATAGACAGAACTTTGAGAACTCTAAGGAACCAAGGGAGAGTATCAGAAGTGGCTGAGAGTAGTTCATCACACTTGGGCAATCCCATGGCACAGCCTAGCAAAACTATGAAGGAGCTGGCAGCTCCAGATGATGGTTATCAGTATTCTTGTATTGCTTATCCAGAGTTGGCAGGGGATTTCGAGCTCAGATCAGGATTGATTCATCTTCTGCCTAAATTTCAGGGGTTATCTGGAGAAGACCCAAACAGACATTTGCATGAGTTCCACATTGTATGCTCTACCATGAAGCCACAAGGGATTTCTGAAGAAGACATTAAGTTAAGAGCATTTCCTTTTTCCTTGACTGGGGCTGCTAAGGATTGGTTGTATTATTTGCCCACTGGACATGTTGCTAGTTGGATTGAAATGAAGAAAGCATTTTTAGAGAAATTTTTTCCAGCATCAAGGACCGCCATTATCAGAAAGAGTATTTGTGGAATTCAATAAGTGGTGGGAGAGTCCCTTTATGATTATTGGGAGAGGTTCAAGAAGTTATGCTCTAGCTGTCCTCAACACCAAATCAGTGAGCAACTTCTTGTGCAATATTTTTATGAAGGTTTATTACCTATGGATAGGAGCATGATTGATGCGGCGGCCGGAGGAGCCTTAGTAAACAAAACTCCGGAGCAAGCTAGAGAACTCATTTCTAACATGGCGGAGAATTCTCAACAATTCGGGAGTAGAGCACTCACTACAAGAGGGGTTCATGAAGCTCAAGTGTTGTCTAATGAACAAAAAGAAAGCAAGAGCTCATTGTTGGAGAACCAATTGCTGGAGTTGTCATCTCTAGTAAAGCAAATGGCATTGAACAATGTGAACCAAGCCTTAAACTTTCCAACAATTTCATTTCCAAATCAAGTTACAAGGGTATGTAGCATTTGTTCAAGCCAAGAACATAACTCGGACCTTTGTCCAAATCTCCAACAAGATGAATCAGTCGCGGCCTTGGCTAGAGCTCAATTCCAACAAAGAAATGACCCCTACTCATCTACCTACAATCCGGGTTGGAGGGACCATCCAAATTTGAGATATGGTAACTCTTTTTACCAACAACCGCCTCCCAACCATCAATTTCAGCAAAGTCAGCCCGCAAATCAGAGTTCACAGCAGCAATACCATGGTTTTCAGTCACAAACTAACAATTTTCAGCAACAACAGCCACTCTCACAGAACTCACAGCAAGGTTTTCAGAGAAATCCGCAAGGTTTACAGAATTCACAGCAATCCCAACAGCCCTATCAGCAATTTCAGCAACCTTCTCAGAACTTCCAGCACAGTTTTCAGCCATTCCAAAATCAATTTCAGAACTCACAGCAAGGGTTTCAACAATTCCAGCAGCCTTTCAGCAATTACCAGCAGCAAAATCAACCTCCACAGCAATTCCAACAATTTCAGCAACCTACACATCAATTTCAGCAAAGTTCACAGAATTTCCAGCAAGGTTTCCAGAATTTACAGCAGCCATCTTCCATGATTTCAGCCCCACAAAAGTCATATACAAATTATGGGAGTTCTAGTGGATCCAATTCACAACAACAACAAAAGATTGATGAGCTTATGCAACACATGCTACAACAACAACAACACCAACAAAGGACGGATACAACTTTGCAAAACCTTGAGAGAACAATTGGACAACTAGCAAGTGGGATAAACCAAATGCAAGCTCAAGGGGCAAGCCAATTACCCTCACAAACAACTCCAAATCCTAAAGGAAATGTGAGCGCAATGACTCTTAGAAGTGGAAGGAAGTTTTAGCTCAAGAACCAAAATATTCAGACTTGGAACCGAAAATTCCAGCAGCTTTAATTCCAGCTCAATTCGGCTCTTTTCAGCAGTTTCCAGCAGCCTACAGTGGCCCAAGTTCCAGCCGAATTCCCACCCAAGTTGATCCCACCATTGAGAATGAAGAAGTAGAAGAAACCCACAATTCAGAGGAAATTCCAGCAAACAATCCAGCCTCTTTACAAGCTGAAAATTCAGCCTCACAAGTCTCCAAACATCAAGAACAAGAGTCAAGGATTCCTTTGCCCTTTCCCCAACGTAAAGTTCAAGCAAGGAAGGAAGTGGAGGAAGAGAGGGCCAAAGAATTTCAAGATCTAGTGAATCTTTTTAGCAAAGTACAGGTGAATGTCCCATTGCTTACCATGATCAAGCAAATTCCAAAATATGCTAAGTTTCTCAAGGACTTGTGCATTCACAAGAAGAGGTTGAAGGGGAATGAGTTAGTTAACATGGGCAAAAATGTTTCAGCACTGTTTCAGCAAATTCCTCAGAAATGTGACGACCCAGGAGTTTTTACCGTACCTTGTGAGATTGGAAGTAATTTATTTCAGGATGCCATGTTAGATTTGGGTGCTTCCATCAATGTGATGCCTAGATCAGTATTTCAGATGTTGGGCATAGGCCCTTTACAGCCTACAGGAGTAGTGATTCAGCTAGCTGACAGAAGCCAGACTCACCCAGCCGGTATGATTGAGGATGTGCTCGTTAAGGTGAAAGAGTTGATCTTCCCAGCTGATTTTTACATACTGGACATGGAGGGAGATTTCCTAGCACATAGATCTCCACTCATCCTTAGGAGACCATTTTTGAAGACCGCCAGAACGAAGATTGATGTACATGCAGGGACACTTTCCATGGAGATAGGAGATACAGTAGTCCAGTTCAGTCTTCTTGACGCTATGAAGCACCCGGGGGAGGATCACTCTATTTTACGTATTGATGTTGCTGAGGAGCTGGTTGGTGTAGATGCCTTTGCTGATAGGATTTTTTCTGATGTTCATGATTGTGACCTGAGTTCTATAGATGCAGGAGATGTTAAGTATGCAGGAGGAGCTGAGTTTGGATCCGTTTCTGGACCTATTACAGTTGAGGGAGATTTCAGGAGTGTAGGGGATTGTATTGAGCCCCGGGGATCACTCTTGATGGTTGATGTGTCAGGAGAGTCAGAGGGTAGGTATGTGAGTGTAGGGGATTGCACTGAGCCCCAGGGATCACCCATATCTACTGAGCAGTTAGAGCCTGAGTTGAAGCCTTTGCCAGCACACTTGAAGTATGCTTATTTAGGAGAAGATCAGCAGCTACCTGTCATCATTGCCCAGAATTTAGAGCCAGAGCAAGAGGAAAAATTATTACAAGTTCTGAGGCAGCACAGAAAAGCTATAGGGTGGAGACTTGCTAATATTTCTGGGATCAGTCCTGCTATTTGCATGCATCGGATACACTTAGAAGAAAATATGAAGCCAGTGAGACAACCACAGAGAAGACTCAACCCTTTGATTCTTGATGTAGTAAAGAAAGAGGTGACTAGACTTTTACAGGCAGGCATCATTTACCCTATTTCTGACAGCAGATGGGTGAGTCCTATTCATGTGGTTCCCAAGAAATCAGGAGTTACCGTGGTGGCAAATGAAGAAAATGAGTTGGTGCCCACAAGAGTGAAGAATGCATGGAGAGTTTGTGTGAATTATAGGAAGCTGAACCAAGCCACAAGGAAGGATCACTATCCCCTGCCCTTTATTGATCAGATGTTGGAGAGACTGGCAGGGAAGTCACACTATTGCTTTTTAGATGGATACACAGGATATTTTCAGATTTGCATAGATCCGGAAGATCAAGAGAAGACCACCTTCACTTGCCCTTTCGGCACATTTGCCTACAGACGGATGCCATTCGGACTTTGCAACGCTCCAGGGACCTTCCAGCGGTGTATGGTGAGTATTTTTGGTGAGTTATTAGAACACTGCATGGAAGTATTCATGGATGATTTCTCTGTTTTTGGTACATCCTTTGATTCATGCTTAGAAAATTTATCTAGGGTTTTGCATAGATGCATCGAGACTGATCTGGTTCTTAATTTCGAAAAGTGTCATTTTATGGTGAGCATGGTATAGTTTTGGGTCACATAGTCTCTAGGCGAGGTATAGAGGTAGATCTTGCAAAAATAAGTGCTATATCTTCTTTATCTTACCCCGTATGCGTACGGGATGTTCGATCTTTTCTTGGACATGCAGGTTTCTACAGGAGATTTATTAGAGATTTCAGTAGAGTTGCTCTTCCATTGTCTCGATTATTGCAGAAGGATGTGGATTTTTATTTTGATGCGAAATGCAAGGAGGCTTTTCAGAGGTTAAAGGAAGCTCTTATCACTGCACCTATCATCAGATCACCAGACTGGAGCTTACCTTTTGAGTTGATGTGTGATGCCTCGAACCATGCAGTAGGAGCTGTACTTGCACAGAGAGTAGATGGGGCACCATATGTTATTTCTTATGCCTCAAAGACCTTGGATTCAGCCCAAGCCAATTACACTACCACAGAAAAGGAGCTTCTTTCCATTGTTTTTGCTTTAGATAGGTTCAGATCATATTTATTGTGTTCTCATGTTGTTGTGTTTTCTGATCATGCAGCACTGAAGTACCTCCTGAAGAAGCCAGATGCGAAGCCAAGGCTTATTAGATGGATGCTACTACTACAGGAGTTTGACTTGGAGATACGGGATAGGAGTGGCAAGGAAAATTTAGTAGCAGACCACTTGAGTAGATTGGATGGAGATGGAGATCCCATGGCCATAGATGATGATTTCAGAGACGAGCAGCTTTTACAGCTGCATGGTGAGTCACCTTGGTATGCAGACTTAGTGAATTTTCTTGTAGCTAATGTTTTTCCTACACACTTTTCAAAAGCTCAAAAGGATAAATTTAAAAGTGATGCAAAATATTATGTGTGGGACGATCCTTACTTGTGGAAATTTTGTAGTGATCAAATCATTAGGAGATGTGTACCAAATCATGAGTTTCATTCTGTACTCACCTTTTGTCATTCTTCAGCATGTGGTGGGCATTTTGGACCACAAAGAACTGCTAGAAAAATTTTAGAATGTGGATTGTACTGACCCACCCTGTTTAGAGATTCATATAGGTTTTGTAAATGTTGTGATAGTTGTCAAAGAACAGGAAACATAAGTACTAGAAATGAAATGCCTCAACAAACTATTTTATTTTGTGAGATATTTGATGTGTGGGTATAGATTTTATGGGACCATTTCCTGCTTCTTTGGATTTTTGTATATTCTTTTAGCTGTTGATTATGTTTCAAAATGGGTGGAGGCCATTCCCACCAGGACTGATGATTCATCTGTTGTTGTGAGTTTCGTTAGGTCACACATTTTTTGCAGGTTTGGAATTCCAAGAGCAATCATAAGTGATCAAGGGTCCCATTTTTGCAATAGGCACATGAAGGCTCTTCTTAATAAGTACGGGGTTGTACATAAAGTTTCTACTGCTTATCACCCCCAAACAAATGGACAAGCCGAGGTGTCGAATAGAGAAGTCAAATCAATTTTGGAAAAGACCGTGGGACCTAATAGAAAGGATTGGAGCAAAAGACTTGAAGATGCACTATGGGCATATCGCACCGCATACAAGACTCCCATTGGAATATCACCTTATAGACTTGTATATGGGAAATCATGCCATTTACCTGTGGAAATTGAACATAAAGCATATTGGGCGGTTAAAGTTTGCAATTTTGATGCTACTAAGGTGGGAGAAGAAAGGAAGTTGCAACTTCAAGAACTTGAAGAAATCCGATTGGAAGCATTTGAGAATTCAAGGATCTACAAGGAGAAGACTAAGAACTTTCATGACAAGCACATTGTGAACAAAGAATTTCAAATTGGTGACAAAGTGCTATTATATAAGTCAAGACTCAAATTGATCAAAGGTAAGTTGAGGTCAAGATGGGAGGGTCCATTTTTTGTAACTAATGTTTTTCCCTATGGAGTGGTAGAAATTCAAGAGGAGGCTACAAGCCAAGTTTACAAGGTTAATGTCACCGGCTCAAGAAATTCCATGAAGAGATACATGAGCTAGAGGTGGATGGAGTGGACTCTATAGATGCCACTACGAAAGGGGAGTTCACTAAATTTTGCACTCATTTTTTCTTTGTAAATACCATTTCCTTGTTGCATTAATAAATTTGAGTTGCATGCGCAATTAACTTTCTTAAATAGCTACTTTAAAGTTTAAATAAAATTCTTCATGTAAATACCATGCTTAGATTTAATCATTTAGTTTCATGAAAATTTATTCATCATTACGCTTTCTATTGTGAATACCATTTCCTTTATTTTGACAATAATAAATGTTTAGTTCACAGTCATGTTTTGCTTCATTAAGTGTTAAGTTTCGAATTCAAATAAATTTTCATTGTAAATACTAGTTTTAGTTTTAATTTCGGCAATCATACATTTGGAGTTCAAATAAACCTCATTCCTACTTTTGCATTATCTAGCTTTACTTTTCAATGCCAAACAAATTTAATTGTGAATATTGGACATTAGCTTGGGCATTTCATTTAGTTAGAAGTCTTGGTTAATGGAATAAAGTGACCCTCCCCATAATACTTCTCTATATCATGCTAGAGGGTTTCTGAAAGTTAGTTAACTTTGTTTGTTAAGTGGAGGGATTTGAGTGCATTGATGACATTTTTGGAATCTTGAGTTAGGACTTAATTAATAGATTCTTGATTGATGAAAATTGAGATGAAAATTTTATACCTAGTGAGGATTTAAGCTTTCCTTGTGTGATACACTCATGTGAATGTTGATCTAGAACTTGCTTTGACTCTTTCAAAATCATAATTCTATGAATTGAATCATACTTATGAAGGTGAATTATTTTGTTATTCTTCCTCCACACGAATTTTTGTTTGTTCTTTGCAAATCTTCAACTTTCTTTATTCATTAGATTCAATTTTGTCTTCATTGCAAAATTTCTTTTATCTACTTTTCGGATATGGGCATTTATTTGTGCTAATTGATGATGCTTTGCCCGGGACGGACAAAAATTTAAGTGTGGGGGGAGGTTATAGTTGGTTTTGGATTCTTTGAATGATGCAAGTTTTCATGTTAAGAAGGTGTCTTGAAGTTGCTGTGAGAGATCGGAAATTGTTTGTGTCAAAAAGTTGTGTATGGAAGCTTGTTAACTGCATAGGATCAGTGAAGTTATTGCTCAACTCAATACAACAACTCTTTTGTTTCCTTTAAGCAAAAAGGCTGAGAAGAAATTGAAAGCACCTATTACTGAACTCAATCAGTAAGTCTGAAAACCGTGCAGTCTGAAAATGCTGAACTTCTTAACTGATCAAAAATGATGTTGTTCCTTTCTTAAACTGAACTTTTTGACCCATTAAATCTGGAAATGCTGAATAAATGACTGTAGCTTGAATGTTGATATTGGACAAAGGTCTGTGCCGAGCCCGAATTTGAAGGGATGTTGCGTGCCAACAATGGTCCAACACTGATATGTGCCAAAATCTGTCAAAAAAAAAAAAACCTAAAGGACAAGTTTAGAACTCAAACCAATTCAATCTGCCAATGTGATGAAAATATTCAGGCCATGTAGAAATTTTGCTTGAGCCTCCTCTTCATATAAACTGAGTTCAAATTTTCTGGCTTATCAGAGAAAAAGTTTCAACTACGAGGAGCTGTGCCAAAGCTGTAAGTTGCTGCAGAATGCTGCATTCGGGAGCTGCTGAAATGACATGGAGCTTCAAGACTGCTGGCCACAACATAACTGAATTCTGAATTCTAGATGCCAATTGAAGGAAATTCGGAGATGAAGGAAGAAAATGGCACAAAAATCTGAGCCAAAATGAGAAAAGCAGTTCATGCCAAAAAGAAACTGAAAATCTGCCCCTTTTGGGATCATAAATGATTTGGATTCAGAAAGAGCTGCATGGAAGTTGGAATTGAGGAAGCTGAGTTAGAAATAAATCTGATAGAACTTGACTTAAAGATGAGAAGAGCTGGGAGAAAATCTGGAATGCACTTGTAAATCAGTAACGAATTTGCTGAGCTGAAATTATTGCAAAGCTGAATCTGAATCTGAGTCTGAGTTTGCAATACTGAACCTGAGCTGCCGAGTGTGAAACTGTACTATCTGAAAACAAGCTGAATTGAAGCAGCACCAAACTGAAAAAAAATCTGAAACTAAGGCAGAGTTTGGTGCCAAAAACAGAGGAAAAGAAAAAAAATTCTGTGTAGATTAGGAATGAAGTGTAGTGGACTGACTTGAGCTGAAACTTTAAATTAAATTGCAATGGCAGCTGTTGAAATATGAAGCTGAAAAGCTAGGGTCGAAATGGGTTGAAAAATTTGTAAGGAGCTGTTGTTTAAGTTTCATGTGCCAATTTGGTTGAGTTTGGTATCAAGATCAAGCAAGAAGAAGTAGTTAAGAAAGATAAATATTGAAAACAATTGAAGAACCAAGGAAGTTCAACCTCACGTTGAATTCGGTCAAGAGTTTGAAATGGAAAAAAATCCGTGCCTACAAAGAATTCACTGGAATCAGCTGACCTTGCAGCTGATAGAAGATGTTACGGCCACTTTAGTTATTCTGAATTTAATGCTAAAAGCAGTGTAGAATCTCTGAAATCAAGCTGAGAAAGAATACTAAACTGCATTGGATCTGCTTTGACCGAGTGCTGGAATTAAGTAGGCTAATGAAGTGGAGTATTACGCTGAGAATCTGAAAGGAAGTTTCTGTGAACCTAAAGAAAAATGATGAAGAGAAATCAAGGTCGAATCAGCAATAATTCAAAATGGAGAACTGAATGGTTACATTATTATTTGATGTTTTGAGTTTCCTTCGATCAAAAGAGGCTGAGAAGGAATCAGAAATATATAATACTAAACTCAATCCGTAACACTACAAACTTTGCAGTTTGAAGGCCATTTTATAGAGTTGCACTTTGAATTAAACACAGAATTTGCAGATATGTTGCTGGAATCATTGGAGCTGCAGATTGTTATGCCAAAACAAGCTGAATCGCATGCTGAGGGATTGAAATTCAGCTGAGTCAATGACGAATAGGGGAGTGTGGCAATAATTCATCAACTAACATTCATTCATGCCCATGTCTTCCACCATCACACTGAGCTATTCTTTTCTTTATCTCTTCATTTCTTTTCTAATACCTCAATTCTTGTTGCTTTAGTTCATGATTTCCTTGCAACTCAAAATAAGCCTTTATAAGTGTGATTTCAATGTCAAGGATGATGGTCGAGAGTAGAAGAGAAGCAAGCCTATGGAAATGCATGAACCATGAGTAGCTAGAGTGAGCCCCACTTGTATCATAAATTAGAAATTAGATTGAGAGCCACCAAAAACTCCCTTGAAAGGATTAGTGTGACAATTCATCTCAATCGATTCAGGATAGAGGAAGTACATTGAGTTGTTGACCAAGAACTAGAAATTAATCCATGTATACTTGGGTCTTTGAAATTTGGCAAACCTAGGTAACTTTCATTCAATTTTCTTCTAACATGATTGAGAATGTTTTAAGGGGGGTGCAACATTAGTTGTTTCTTCATTTTGTTAACTTGCACGGGACGCACAAGAATAAGTGTGGGGGAGTGATAGGTTGGCACTTAGCATACTTATTTGGGTTCATATTTTGTGCATATCTTGAATATTTGTGCTCAATTTTACATGTTTTATCATGTTTAAGGATTAAGGATTATTTTGATGCATCAAGTTAACTTCCTACAATTATTGTAAAAATTCCTCATTGTCTTGAATTGAATTTTGTAGGGAAATTAATTTGGACCAAGTTAGCTCATGATCAAAGGCTTGGGCTTTGGATTTAAATATGGAAGAAGATCACAATCAAGTAATGGCCCAACCTACTCAAGTTGATACTTATTCAAGGCCCAAAATGTGAACCAAGCCTCATCAAGGACTCAAGCCAAGGTTTGACTCAACCCAAATCCAGAAACTTAACTGACCAAATCCAAGCTTAATCATCCTCCCCAATCCCTAATTCCCACTAAACCCAAATTGAACCCACTCCAATTTTGAACCGGTTCAGCCACGTATAAAAGCCAAATTTTGGCACGGTGAACAGTGGCTGCGCCACTATTCATCACTGCAATTTTTCTTTCTTCGTTTCCTTCTCGGCAAGCCCCATTTCGATTTCTTCTTCTTCTCACGAGCTACAGGATCAGTAAGAGAGATTCAAAAGATTGTGAGGACGGTTTTCGGCAGCTGGAATCTCGGCTTCGAGGGTTTCGAGGGTGAGTTTGCGAGGATCCGTAACTGTTGCGAATTCACTGCTGATTTGCATATCGTGGCCACAATATCAAGTCAGATCAAGATTTTTCCATCCTCACGCTTCAGAGAGTTTCATCAAAGGTTCATCATTGCATCTCAATCAATTCTCGCCTGAAATCGCAATGGATCGGACAGCTTCCAGCCATTTGCCTCATTAACTCTGTTTGACTCTGATTTTCTGATCGCGAGAGGGTTTCTCAAGTGAAGATCTTCAGATCTGTTCAGAGCCAAGTCCATACGGTTTCCAGAAGATTTCTGGTTGATTTCTGGATCATTTTCAGCTCTTGGGTGACGCCAAGTAGTGTAGCTTGTGCTGTTTGATTGAAGTCGAGTGATGTTAGAATAGTTTAAGTTTCGATTCTGCAAATCGTTTTCTTCATTCGCTGCTATTCCTGAATTCTGACTTGTTTCATTTCAATTGTTGCTACGTAGTAACTCACCATTAGTTTCAGCTTTCAGCATTTTGAATTTCTGCAATTTGAATTCAGTTCTCTAAATTTCTGCAAATTTATCTGCTTCATATTAGGGGTTAGTTCCTGCCATAGGTTTAGGTTCTTTAGATCTAGCTCAAGTCCATAATCGGTTAACTGATTAGCAAGTAAACTTGTTAGTTAGTTAGTTAATATATTTTAGTTCCTGCTCTAGGATTAGTTTCAATCTAAGTGTTTAGTTGGTAATTTTCGGAACTCATGGTTAGTTTAATCGGCTCATTAGTTCATTACATTTAGCCTAATATTCACATTTTGTTAGCTTTGAATCTTCACTGGTTTTCTCTCTTTTTGCATTTAAAGAATTGTTTGAAAATACCAAAACCCCCCATTTTACATCGAAAACCCCAAAAAGATCCCTAAGCCTAACTTCAAGCAAAGCTACTACTAGTCCTTGTGAAAAATACGACTCGAGGCCCCTACACTGCACTTTTCTTTTGTGAGCCGTGGGTTTTCGACACTTAATCAATTTGTGACCCATTCGTGACACTCCATTTTGGGCCTATCAGGCATCATTTTCATTCTTAAACATGGCATCATTTTCATTCTTAAACATAAACATAACATACTTAACATGGCATCATTTTCATTCTTAAACATGGCATCATCCTCATTCTTAAACATAAACATAACATACTTAACATGACATCATTCATATCATGAACCTAACATATCATGTAACGCCCCGAAATTTCCCATATGAAATATTAGGAAATATATAAATTCATGAATATGAAATATGGTGAAATTCATGAAATGGTATCATGAAATATTATGAAATATTATGAATTCATAAATAAATTCATGAATATGAAATATGGTGAAATTCATGAAATAGTATCATGAAATATTATGAAATATTATGAATTCATAAATATGAAATATTATGGAATTCATGAAATAGTATCATGAAATATTATGAAATATTATGAATTCATAAATATGAAATATTATGGAATTCATGAAATAGTATCATGAAATGTTATGAAATATTATGAATTCATAAATATGCAATATTATTGAATTCATGAAATATTATTATCATGAAATATTATGTGAATAATATTTATAAAATATTATGTAAATAATGTTATGAATTCAGGAAAAATATTAGAAAATATTATGAATTCATAAACATGAAATATTATGAAATTTCATGATGGGCTTGGCTTAGTGGGCTTTGATATGGATTAGTGCAAAAGGTGATAAAAAGGAGGGGGCAAGGATTGAACCTTGAACCTCCTAGTTGCACTCTCCATGTCTTAACCACTACACCAAGCATTGTTTCTTGTTAAGAGGATGAGAAACATGCTTGTTAAGTGTGTAAGAGTGAAGAGACATGTCTTTTCATGAGAAAAGTATAAATAAGGGGAAGTTGGAGTAACTTCCTTCTCTTCTTTTCTTCTTCCTCTTCACTCTTCCCCACCGAGACCCTCTCCCCCTCTCCTTCTCATTTTCGAAAATCAAGTCTAGGGTTCTAGCCCTAGAAAAGTTGGAAGGAAGAAGACCTTTGAAGGTTCTTGCCACTACTAAGTCTAAGGAGCCCTAGAGAAGATTCGGAAAGGATTTTCACTTGCCCTACAAATCTAGGGTACCCTACGGAGTAAGAGAAAGAGAAATCCAAGCGAAAGGATGTAAGTATCCTCTCGCCTGTGGCATAATCGCTATTGAATGTTTGCTTGTTTTGTTCTTTGGAAAATTCACAAGAACTTCCCTAGTGGAAGTTTCGGCCACTCCTTGTAAGGGGGTCCAAGAGAAGGCTTTTGATCATACTTTGATGCATGCTAGTACCCCTAGGAACTTTATACTCATATGTGATGTTTCCAAATTTTTGGAAAAACAAAAGTTAGGGTTTGGTACCCTACAAAGTTTCGGCCACCACCCACTTATGGGCTTTGGTTGCTTCTTGATGCATGAGGATATCCCTAGGAACTTAGGGTATGAATTTATGTTATTTTTCCATCATGTGTGATAACAAGAATTAGGGTTTTAGTGCCCTACAACTTTCGGCCAAGCATGATAGAAATTAGGGTTTGGGGATTTTATGATTTTCTATAATGGATTCATGCTTAGGAATGTAGATCAAGTGTTTGAATATATGTTTGTATGAATATTTGATACTCCTACCCTATGAAACTAGGGTTAGGGTTTAGATGGGTTTCGGCCAAGACCTAGGAATTAGGGTTAGTGAGGATTGAATTATCACATAATGTATCCATGCTTAGTATATTGTATGATAGTGTATACAAGGTGTTGTATAGATGGTTGTGTGAATATTTCATTGCCAAAAATTGAACTTGCCCTATCATAGGACTTTCGGCCAAGGCATAGACTTTAGGGTTTGTGAAAATTAATTATCCTATGATATATGTTTATGGTTGGGGATAATCATATGTATATGTATGTGGTGTTAAATGGAAGGGTTGATATGTAAACCTTAAATTGTTAGCATGCTATGATATGTTTATGTATGAGGTGTTTGAATAAATGTATGTGTGAATGATTAATGCAAAAGTCCTGATATTTCCCTACTCTTGATGTTTCGGCCAACCCACTAGGACTAGGGTTTGTAAAGGTCAACTACCCTATGATATATGTTTATGGTTGGGGATGATCATATGTGTATGTATGTAGTGTTAAATAGAATGGTTGATAAGGAAACCTTAATTGTTAGCATGCTTTGATATGTTTATGTATGAGGTGTTTAAATGAGATGTCTGATTGAAATCTTAATTGATAGCATGCTACCACTTCCTACGATATGAGTATGACCTATGTGACCAAAGCTTGTCAGGTCTAAGGTAGGTTAAGTGGTTGAAATATGATGCATGATGAAGTATGTATGAACATGTATGGAATATGATATATGTATGAACAAGTATGAAATATGATGTATGTATAAACATGTATGAAATATGATGCATGTATGAACAAGTATGAAATATGATGTATGTATGGACATGCATGATATATGATGTATGTATGAGCATGCCTTATAGCCCATGGGGCACACTTATGAAATTGCATGTGATATGTTAAAATGCTTGAAGGGATACTCAAATAGTATGGGATCAAGAGCACCCGAATGTGTGGTGTGTCCCTAGGGGATCAAGAGCACCCTTGAAGAGTGGTGTGTCCCATAAGAGTAAATATGGAGTATTCCTTAGCATATATGTAACAGCATGATAAGTATTTTACTTTTAAGTTGTGTACCCGACTCGGAAGGGGGTCGTTAAACAAATCCGGGGTGCATGTTAACGTGGCTCCGGTAGGACGGAAGGGTCCTGCTCTAATGACTTGGTGGCTCGCTACCCCAATTCATTAGGGAACGCGCAATAGTTCCGCGCGATAGTTGGTACACAACAGGGCCCAATATGATATGGATGTATTTTTAAGTAATACCATTATGGAAATGTTTTGAAAACATTCATTGAAAATATTTGTAATATGTGAAGAGTATGCTTAAGGTACTTGATATTGCATGTTAGAAACTTGAATGTTTAATATGCTTTGATGAACTTATGCTTATGATTTATTAGGTGTACATGTTATGCTTTCGTATGGTTTTAGCGAGTAGGACAGGATCCTTACTAAGCATTTATGCTTACTAGTTTATGTGTTGTCTTATGCTGCAGATAACACTTAAATGGAAGGAAGAGGCAGGAGGCTGAAGATGTGTGGGGTGGTGGCTCGGGAAAGAATGATCCTATATCTACTTAATGTGTCTATGTTTATGTTCCCTGACAATAAGTGTTGGTGATTAAGATTGACCTAGCATGACAATGTTTACCTTTAGAAGTCTTTTATATTTGATTATGTTATGAGTTACATTACTGATGAATTTATCATGTTGTAGAATGACTTTGATAGTTAAACAAGCATGCTTAGTCCTTAACCCTTGCTTTATTGTTTTAATGTCATGCTAGAAGATAGAAAAAAAAAATATTACTATATGATTGAATGTACGTAACCCCGCCCCGAGAGTAGATATAAGGGCGGGCGTTACATATCATAGCATCATTTATATCGTAATCATAACCCTATCATTCTTATCATGGCATCATTCATATCCTGAACATATACTTATCATACTTATCATGGAAACACATAAACATATACTTGAAGTTAAAGGCTCCCCTAACCCTTGGGCCCTTGAGGTTGGCCGAAACATATGGGGTCTCTAGGGTAATCCAAAAATTCCTAAAATTTATACTTAACCTCCACACATCATAAGGGAACATAAATTAACATTATCAAGATTTTTGGCTTAATTATAGACCTTTAAATCATGGTGACCGAAACCCTTAAACTTAGGGTTCTTAGTTTTGTTTCTTTCATGTTGGCCGAAACCCTAGGGTATCCTAGGGTACTCCAAAAATTCCCAAAAATTATACTTAACCTCTACACATCATAAGGTAACATTAAATAACATTATCATGATTTTTAGAATAATTATAGACCTGTAAATCATGGTTGCCGTAACCCTTAAACTTAGGGTTCTTAGTTTTGTTTCTTTCATGTTGGCCGAAACCCTAGGGTGTCCTAGGGTACTCTAGAAAATTCCCAAAAATTATACTTAACCTCTACACATCATAAGGGAACATTAAATAACATTATCATGATTTTTAGTATAATTATAGACCTGTAAATCATGGTGGCCGAAACCCTTAAACTTAGGGTTCTTAGTTTTGTTTCTTTCATGTTGGCCGAAACCCTAGGGTGTCCTAGGGTACTCCAGAAATTCCCAAAAATTATACTTAACCTCTAAACATCATAAGAGAACATTAAATAACATTATCATGATTTTTATCATAATTATAGACCTGTAAATCATGGTGGCCGAAACCCTTAAACATGAGGGTCTCGGTTTTCTTTCCTTTCAACATCCAATTCGAAAACCAACCACTATATATCATACTAAAAATCATAAAAATCATAGGGAACTATTATACCACAGGTGAGGGAGTCTTACCTTGAGTTTCTTGATTTTTTGAACCTTGGAAGAAGAAGAAGATTGTAAAAGCTTTGGATCCTTGCCTCCTTGTCCTTGTATCCTTGGGAAAACTCTTAGATCTTGGAGATAAGACCTCTTGTGGAGATTTTCCAAGGGAGAACCCCTCCTTGGGTATTCGGCTAGGATGAGGGAAGGGAGAGGTTTCGAAATGCAAGTGATGGGAAGAAGAGGTAACTCCCAAAACCCCCCTTTAATAGCCCATTAGGGAGGCAAATGAAGAGTCTCTCCATGACTCTTCATCTTCTTCTATGCCTTAACTAATATCCACTTCATTCCCTCCTAACAATACCTTGCTAGGTGAGTTGGTTAGTGCATACATGGTTGTATAAGAGGTCCAAGGTTCAATCCTTGGCTCATGCACCTTTATTTTTATTTTATTTTTATTTCATTTATTTTATTATTTTTATTTTTTTAAATTCCGAAAATCCCCCTAAAATCACCGATAATTATGCCAATATTCCTAAATAAAATTCTTTTATATTTATATTAATTTTACCTAATTTATATTAATTTTTACCTAATTAATACCCATTTTTTGAGCCCATTTAAAGCTCATTGGTACTTAGTTTTCTCAATTTAAATGAGAAAACATGGATTTTCTAGGCCAAAGTTCTCCTTAATATTTCTAGGTCCCTTGGAAAATTATTTAGACATGCTTAATATTTTAAGAAAATATTAAAAGAATTTTCCGGGTCGTTACATGAATAAACATTAGGAAACATAATAGGGGTTTTCAATATGATTTTAACCTCAAAATCTTGCTTGGCCGAAACCCTCACAAGCCCTAACCATGGATTTCTCAACATAGCATGCCAATAAGAACTTAGATCATGAAAAACAACTTGGAAGCTATCATACCACAGGTGAGGGGGTCTTACCTTCCTTGATCTTGCTTAGAAACCTTGAATAGAAAGTAAAAAGAAACTTCCTTGACCCTAAACTTCTCCTTGGCCCTTGTAGCCTTGTAGAAGGCCTTGGATCTTCAAGATGGAGTCCTTTGTGAAGCTTTTCCAAGGGAGAATCCCCTTGGTGATTTTTGGCAAGAAGAAGGAGGAAGAGGGAGATGGGATTTTGGTGGGGGTGGAGGAAGGAGAAAGAAGAGATCTATTTATAATGTCCTTTTGTCTCTTCACAAGTGCCTTTTCATCTTCTTCACATGGTGACTCTTCACTTCCTTAAGCTAACTAAAATCCACTTCATTCTCTACTAGCACTCCCTTGCTAGGTGAATTGGTTAGTACATGCATGATGGTATACTAGTTCCAAGGTTCAATCCTTGGTGCATGCACTTTGTTTTTATTTTATTTTTATTTTTATTTTTCCTTATTTCTGAAAATTCCCCTAAAATTCACCCATGATCATGCTAATATTCCTAATTAAAACCCATTTATATTTATATTAAATTCTACCTAAAATTCACTAATAACCATGGTACTAGAAAAGCCCATATAAGGCCCATTAGTATTTAGCTTCTCAATTTAAAGGGGAAAATCATGGATAACTAGGCTAAAATTCGTACTAGTATCTCTAGGTTCCTCAACCACTATCTAGACATGATCAATATTTTAAATAAAATATTGAGGAAATTTTTTGGGTCGTTACACCATCAAAATGATTGTCTCAATCAACCAAAACCCATGACATCAAATGAGAGAATTTTTAATTTCTGAAATTTCTCACAGTGGCTGAAAACTTGCGTGCCAGTCGACTGCCAATGGGGTAGTCGACTAATACGCCATCAGTCTGATTTTTTAGCTTTTCTGTCGAATTTCAGAAACTCCCAGAAAATTCCAAAAATTATAAAATTTTGCATACATGTTTGAAATGTTATACTATATCAGGGAAAAATATTAATCCATATAAAATTTCAACCATGCATGACTTTGATAAAAATCCAAAAGCTTTGAAAATCACTACATTTTGAATCAAACTTTGAAACCAATTTTGTAATCGTATGACTTTTAGAAACATGGCAAAGTATGTAAAGCATGAAATGGTTTTCCAATGTTTAAAATGTCCAACTATGATCTTCGGGCAAAGTGTCCATTGATTAAACACTTGTCTTCCCCATAGTTGGTCTAGTTTTCATATTTTGATACTCTCAATGGTTCAACAATGTGCCACAAGCACAAGTGAGCCAAATGTATCACCCTAATGAATCAAGCACCCTTTTTCAAAGCTAATATCTCTAAGTTCATCCTACACTTCCATAAAACACATTCCAAGGCCTCTTCTTAAGGATGTAAACTCCGATTCGGGAAGAGGCTTGGTAAAGATGTCGGCTAGGTTAGACTTTGATTCAACATAGTGTAGTTCTATGTCTCCCCTTGCCACATGGTCTCTAATGAAGTGATGTTTCACTTCAATGTGTTTTGTCCTAGAATGGTGAACCAGATTTTTGGTTAAATTGATTGTACTTACATTATCACACAAGACTTTGACCTTGGTGTAATGTAACTCATAATCCTCTAAGGTGTGCATGATCCAAAGGAGTTGGGAAACACACCCACCCATTGCCATATATTCTGCCTTCGTTGTTGATAGGGCAACGCATGGTTGTTTCCTACTACTCCAACTAACTAAGGAAGACCCAAGGAATTAACACCCTCCACTTGTACTCTTCCTATCTAACTTGCATCCCGCATAGTCCAAGTCGGTGTATCCAATTAGGTCAACACTAGGAGTCCTAGGATACCAAAGTCCGACATTTAGGGTTCCTTTTACATACCTTAAGATCCTCATAACTACAACCAAATGGGACTCTTTTGCACAAGATTGGTACCTTGCACACATACCTACCGCAAAAAGAATGTCGGGTCTACTAGCGGTTAGGTATAGGAGGCTACCAATCATGCTCCTATATTGTTTAGAGTCTGCCATTTTTCCTTCAATGTCACTATCCATTTTCACATTGGTTCCTATAGGTGTAGATGCTACCTTAGCATTTTCTAAACCAAATTTCTTTAACATCTCCTTAGCATATTTGGTTTGAAAGACATGTGTACCTTCATTAGTTTGCTTAACTTGAAGGCCTAAGAAAAAGGTTAACTCTCCTACAAGGCTCATCTCAAATTCATCTTCCATACACTTGATGAATTCTTGTCGGAAGTCATTATTTGTTGACCCAAAAATGATATCGTCTATACAGACTTGGGCAACAAATATTTCCTTGTCCTTAGATTTTAGGAACAATATAGGGTCAATTGTTCCTCTCCTAAAACTCTTAGACACTAAGAATGAAGAAAGCCTTTCATACCAAGCCCGAGGAATTGTTTCAATCCATATAAGGCTTTTCTTAATTTGAACACGTGTCTTGGAAAGTTAGGGTCCTCAAACCCGTGGGGTTGTTCTACATAAACCTCTTCCTTAATGATCCCATTAAGGAATGCCGACTTCACATCCATTTGGTGGAGTGTGAAACCCATGTGAGCGACATAGGCTATTAGAATTCTAATTGATTCTAACCTAGCTACGGGGGCATAAGTCTCATCATAATCTAGTCCCTCAACTTGGTTAAACCCCCTAGCTACCAATCTAGCCTTGTTCCTAGTGATTTTACCTTGGTCATCTAGTTTGTTCCTAAAGACCCATCTTGTGGTTACAATGGTACAATCAGTGGGCTTAGGAACTAACTCCCAAACTTCACTCCTCTCAAATTGATTTAGCTATTCTTGCATGGCTAAGACCCAATCAACATCTCCCAATGCTTCATCAATGGACTTAGGTTCTAATTGGGAGATAAGAGCTATTTGACTAGTTTGATCCCTAAAGTAGGACCTAGTCCTTACTCCTTGAGTGACATCACCCACTATTTGGTCAATAGGGTGATCATGGTGATGTCTTAAGGGCCTAGAGGTTGTGGGTTCATTTACTCCTTCTTCCTCATCCTCTAGGCTACTTCTCACTCCCCCTTGATCATTACCCTCCAAATGTAGGTCTTGGATTCTTTGAGCAAGGGGTTGGACCTCCTCTATATCCTTATCAATAGAAGCCTTTCTAGGGTAGGTACTAGTTGTTTCATCAAATTTGACATTTGAAGACTCCTCAATCATTTTTGTCCTCTTGTTGTAGACTCTATACCCTCTACTAGTCAAGGAGTACCCTACTAGAATCCCTTCATCGGCTTTTGACTCAAATTTCCTTAGGTCATATTTGGTGTTTAAGATGTAGACTTTACATCCAAAGACTCTAAAATAATGGACTTGTGGTACCCTTCCATTCCATAGTTCAAAGGGTGTTTTTCCTAAAAACCTATGTACCAATACCCGGTTTTGAATATAGCAAGCGGTGTCAACCGCTTCGGCCCAAAAATAGCTAGGAAGTGAGTATGCATTAAGCATAGTCCTAGCAGCTTCTTGTAGGGCTCGGTTTCTCCTCTCAACTATCCCATTTTGTTGAGGAGTCCTTGGGCATGAAAATTCATGCTTGTACCCATTTTCAACACAAAATTGTGTGAAGCTTGCGTTTTGGAACTCCCCACCATGGTCATTCCTAATTCGGTTTATTTTGGTATGTTTTTCATTTTCTACCCTCTTACTAAATCCTATAAAGATCTCTAGGGTATCATCCTTATGTTTCAAGAAATAAACCCATGTAAATCTAGAGAAGTCATCTACTATGACTAGGCAATATTTACTCCCTACAAGTGAGGGAGTACTATGGCAATCAAATAAATCTATGTGCAAAAGTTCTAAAGGAAAAGCGGTAGTGGTTAGAGTTTTACCTTTGTGTGATGCTTTTGATTGCTTACCCTCTTGGCATGCATCACACAACTTGTTCTTCTCATACTTGATAATTGGTAGCCCCTTCACCAACTCTTCCTTGGCCACTCTTGCAATGCTCCTCATGTTGACGTGTCCAAGTCTCCGGTGCCACAACCACCCTTCTTCTTCTTTAGACATGAGACACTCAACAACATTGTTAGTAGCATAAGATAGATCAAGATAATATAGATTTGCCTCTCTAAACCCTTCTAATATGATAGCATTTGATTCATTATGTCTAATGATGCATTTTCTAGCATGAAATTCTACTTGAAAACCGGCATCACATAATTGGCTCACACTTAATAAATTGAATTTCATGTCTTTGATTAAAAGTACCTTATGAATTGAAATAGTGGGAGATACCTCAATTGTGCCCCTACCAATGATTCTCAACTTTCCACTATTCCCAAAGGAGACCGTCCCTTCTCTTAGGTAGCTAATAATGGTGAACTTGCTCACATCCCCGGTCATGTGTCTTGAGCATCCACTATCTACTATCCACATAGTTGGGGCCTCCTTCACCTTTACCTAAACAACATGGAAAATATACTCTTTTGGTACCCATATCTTTGATCCATAAGCATCATTGAGAAATCTCTTAGGTACCCATGCCTTCTTTGTGGTTCCCCTAGCCCCTAATCTCCTAGATGAACCAATCCTACCGGTAAGTGAGACAAAGGCTACCTCCTTTGTCTTAGGCCTATAACCCAACCCGGCTTTGTTATACACAGCCCTTTGACTGTTTATAATCATATCTAGGTTACTTGATCCTAGTTGGAATTTCCTAAGGGCCTTCGTGAGGTCATCTACCTGTTTCCTTAATTCCCTATTTTCATTTTCAAGGTGTGAAGCATGTGAAGAGGTAGAACTAGCATGCAAATCTTTAAGTTCAATAGCTTCTACTCTAAGCATGGCAATTTGTTCTTTTAGCTCCTTAACTTTACTTCTAGCCTTAGCTAAGTCCATATTTGTGCTAGAAATTATCTTTACCAAAGTGGAGGAGGGCAAGTGGTATACCTCACTTATCGATGCTTCTGACTCTGATGACGAAGTGGAGAAGCTCTCATCTTCAATACTTGAGCTTCATTCATCGTCTGAAGAGTCCGAGTGATCTTGTGCCATAAGAGCAAAGTGAGAGACTTGCTCTTCCTCTTCCTCTGAGGATGAAGGATCATCCCAAGTTGCCTTAAGGTTGGTGGCACCTTTCCCCTTTCCCTTTGATTTCTTCTTGTCACTCTTCTTCTTCTCTTCCTTCTTGTCATCCCTTTTCTTCAATTGAGGGCACTCATTCTTCATGTGTCCCTCTTGGTGGCAGTTGTAGCATATGACGTCCTTGGCCTTACCCTTACCTTTGGCCCCTTTCCTAGCATAGGATTTGTTAGAAAAACTTTTAAAAGCTCTACGAAACTTTCTTACCATGAACGCCTCTTGATCGCTATCCAAAGAGGCACTGGATTCTTCTGAGTCTGATGAAGATGAATAAACCACCTTCTTCTTCTCCTTCCTCTTCTTCATCTCCTTTTCTGCAAAAAAGCAATACCTTTCTCTTTTGCCGAGACATTAGCTTGCTCGTGTAGCTCAAATTCACAGAAAAGATCGTCTAGTTTAACAATTGACAAATCCCTTGATACCTTGTATGCATCAACCATGGATGCCCACAAGGTGGTTCTCGGGAAGGCTTGAAGAACGTACCTGACGATGTCCCGGTTCTCAATATTCTCTCCAATCACATGGAGCTCATTTATCACTTCTTTTACCCTTTCATGTAGCTGGATGACGGTCTCGTTGCTCTTCATGGAAAGGGATTGCAGTTGGGCCACCAACAAGTCCTTCTTGGATCTTCTGGACTCGTTTGACCCCTCGTTCAATTTAACCAACTTGTCTCATAGTTCCTTGGCGCTCTTGAACGGCCCCACCTTGTTCAATTGCTCCTTCGAGAGCCCGCATTGCATTGTGGTGGTGGCCTTGGCATTTGATTGCGCCCTCTTCATCACCTCCTTTGACCATGATCTCATAGGTGTTGGGTCTCCTCTTTCATCGACGGGTGCCTCGAAGCCATCTGCAACACTTATCCAATTTTCAATATCATTCATGAGATAGTATTGCATCCTACCTTTCCAATAGGCGAAGTCGTTCCCGTCGAAGAACGGAGGTCGTGCGGTGGAGTATCCCTCTTGAAACGCCATCACAATTGTTCCGGTTGACTGTTAGATCTTCCGAAACGCACCGGCTCTAATACCAACTGAAGGATCGATTTAGGCATGCAGAGGGGGGGTGAATGCACTTTTTCACAGATCTTGATCTCTACAGAATTGTTAGCGCAGCGGAAATAATATGTAAAAGAATTAGAAACAATGCTAACACTTATCGGTTACTTGGTATCCACCCAGATGGGTGACTAGTCTAAGGATCCACGCCGCGAGCACCACTTTTCACTATCGAAAAGTCTCCTTGAGGTGGAGAAACCTTTACAACAAGATCTTCCTCTTTACATATGCAAAAATGAGAGAGAGGAAGCACAAATCACTCTACACACGAGCAGCACTTCGTCACTGTACGGAACCGTGCCATGCCCGTAAAATGGTGCTCCTTTTATAGGTGAACAGGATAGATTCGCAATCTATCCAGCCCGGACCAGTCGATTGCCCAAATGCCAGTCGACTGGCCTAACATTAATTGCTAGCCAACGGCTAGTTTCGGGGTCTACCAGTCGACTGCACAAATGCCAGTCGACTGGACCGAGGCTGCAAACTTTCTGTGGGTTTTGGCAATCGACTGCTACAGGGCCAGTCGACTGCCCTGCCTCCCAGCTCAGCTTCAGCCACTCCGAACCTTCTCCTTCACGTGTGCCTTCAGGTCTACTCCCTTGGCTCGCCCCTTGAAGTCCTCTTCCTCTGGCTATCGTCCCTCAGATGCGCACGCAAGCCTTCCCTTGGCTTGCCTCCATGCCACCCTTCACGTGTGCCCTTGAAGTCCACTTCCCGGCTTGCCCTTGGAGCTCTCCTCCCTCGGCTCTCGTCCCTTGGATATGTCCACCATGTGTGATTCTCCAAGTCCTGCAAACTCAATCACAGACATCAAATACAACACAACACTCTAACCTTAAACATATTCAACCAACACATCAAAACCATGATCTTCCAATCATTTAAGGGTCGATTGCCTCAACACTATCTAGATTAGAATTCTGTATCCATATAACCCACAGGAAGTTGTTCTGCCTGGTAAACCAGCATATAGTCCTTAGTCCTTCTCAGGCACTAATACATGCTCTTACCGCAGTCCAATTTCCTTGGCCTGGGTTACTCCGATATCTGTTACATATGCCCACAGCACAATAGATATCTGGGCTCGTTTCTTGCATACATGAGACTTCCTTTAGCCGATGCTAGAGGAACCGCCATTACCTACTCTATCACCTTTGATAATCTAAACATATCTTTTTAGATAGAGTAGCTCCAAAGCTGAAAAATACAAAACTTTTCTTTGGAGGTATCCATGCTAAAACGAGCTAGGACAATATTTTATATGAAACTTGGGATAAGCACATCATCCTTGTCTGGAGATCCCTTAGATCTTTGATCCCCAAGGATATGTCTTACTTCTCCTAAGTCCTTCATAATTGTGTGGACAACCATACCCTTATGTCTGACAATATTCCATCATTGTTGCCAACCAACAAAATATTATCTACGTATAGTACAAGAATATCACTTCGTTTCTGTCACATTTTATATACACAATATCATCCGTCCTTTGAACAAATCCATATAACTAGATTTATCTTTTCAAAGTGGATGATCCTTGTCATAGGTCTAGGGATCCGGATCATGTTCACTTACGACCCAGTCCATAGACTCTCCAAGAACATGAGACTTTCAGGTTGAGTAACAACCCTCCCACTGCGACAAGGTACCCTTTGTATATATATTCAGTGACACGAGGTGCAGTGTCTTGTCATATTCCTCTTGTACTGTTGGTACTAAGATCGGAATGTATCTTAGAATAGTTCTTCTCATAGACTTGTGGTTTATTACATAGTCCTTTTTCCAAGTATCAGACATTTATTCCAACAAATATCCTCTGATCCTTAGGACTATTGAACCACCTTATTGTTCCCTTAGGACAGCCTACGAACATATGCACTAGATTCCAACTTGTCAGTGTCTCTCTTCAGCACATGTGTGATCTACTCATAATTTGAACATGCCTTAGACTAATGTAGCGACCCGCCTTCTCCTGCCTTAGACGGATCGTTACTTTTGTCTACTTCTCGACTCTAACGCACGACTAAAAATGCGGAAAATCTTTTTTTTTTTCTTTTAAATTCATCTAAGAATGATATTCTAACTTAAATAGTCGTGCATGATACCATGTCACACTTTCTTTCTCAAAAACTCATAAGAAAATACTTATTGAAACTTGCCTCGCCCAACTCAGCTTACGGGTATCAGTCGACTGATACTGTACCAGTCGACTGATAAGCCTGAAATCTGAAAATTCAGGTTTCGAAACTTGTTTCAAAAGCCCACCAAACCTATACTTTCGAGCCATATAAAATCATGATACCATTTCTATACTCTATACCAGTTTCCTAAACAATTTAGCCAACCAAAACGAATCCATAAACTTGAAATTAGGACTTTTGCGGAATTTAGCAAGTTATGAAAAATCTACATAGACTTTAAGCTAGAGTTTGTACCAAACTTAACTTCTAACCATTGAAACTCATCACACAAAATTCTGAAACATCCCTAAGGCATTATCAAATGAGAAAGCAACTTTTCTAAACATACTTAAGCAATTAAAACTTGATTCAAAGGGAAGTTAATACTATCTTGGCACATGCATCTATTTCTCTAACAAAGTATCAATATTTCAAACTACTCACACTTCTACTCATCCAATGCAATCATAAGGATATGTATGCTAAATGAAATGACCTGGAATCTTTACTCTAAGAAATTGAGCATGTAAAACTATCCAAAGCTTAAATGTTCGCTAAACTCCATAAAGCAAGAACTTGAAATTTGAATAAACTAAAACATTGTAATTCAAATAACTAAATTGTCTCGTCTCAAGGATCACTCCAAAATCAGCCACCACACACACTTTACTCAGCACCGCCTCGTCGCCTTCCTTCAGAATTGCTTGCCTTTACCTTTATCTGCAGTAAGAGGAAATGCAACTAGTAAGCAAAAAGCTTAGTAAGTACTATCTAGCTCACAAAATCTCGAAATGTGCAAACATGCTTCTTGAACAATATGAAAATCATATGAGATACTTATATGCTTGAAAGAAAACTAAGAACATGTGTAACTCAAAACATGCATACTCAAGCATTAATAAATCTCAATTTACTTTTCTTGGCTCAACTTGAAACTGTAGCTATTCTTTAACTTTTTGAAAACTCTTTAAACTTTAGAAACTTTGCTAAAGCATATACTTGAAAATAATAATCACTTGGATCCACTGAAGACGTAAGTACCATCTGATATGCGCGTTCCCTAAAAGGTTGGGGTAGCGAACCACCAATCCTAATAGAGCAGACCTTGGTCTACCAGGGCCAAGACCTTGGAATTGGACACCTGGATTTCTTTAACGACGCCCTTGGACGCCGGGTACTGGCCTTATAAAATAAAATAGCTTTTCTTTCTTTTCTTTCTTATCTGTAAATGCCTTGGCATTTTCTGGAGCACCTTGCGTGCTAAAATCCCTAAGTCTTGACTTTTGGGGATTTCTTAAGGCCTTGGCCTTTTCTTTTCTTATCTTTATCTTCTCTTCTCTTTTCTCATAGCTTTTCTTGGACCCTAATCTCATATAGGGCACTCAATAAAATATATAAGCATATAATAAACTAAGATCACATGCAATAATCTTAACAAGAAGTAAATATCTCTTTTAAAAACTTTTAAAGGAAATTCTTGCGGAAAACCGCCTCTTACTGCAGGTGAGCAGTACTTACATTGATATCTTGGACTTACAACCAAGATTGACGTCTAGGACTCGGAAGAAACTTGAGATCTCGGAGAATTCTTCGCGCCTACGCGTTCCTCTCGTCGCGGGGATCCCGAATATAGGAATATCTCTTGGAGAAGAGCTTTGGCCGGCCCTCTAGGGCTTGGTGTGGCGTGCGCACAAGAGAGGAGAGGGAGAGGGGTCGGCGCAACTTGGGAGAGGGAGAGGGTTTGAGAGAAAATAAAACTTCTCTCTTTAATTATCTATTTATACTTATGGGGCGGATTGACCTAAATACAACTTAAATACATGTCTCTCCATCCTTTTCTGTGCTTGATACCCTAGCCCAGCTGGTCGCGCGCTCTCCTGGTCTCGTGGTGGTCGCGAGTTCGAACTCCGGCTGCCCTTTAAACGTTTTTCCCTTTTTTTTCTTTCTCTCTTTTTTTTAAAATACCAAACGAACTCAGAAAATTTCATAAAAATATTCTAAAAATTCCTAAAAATATCTAGAATATTTCTAAATCATTTTTAAATAATTCTAAGGACTTTAAGAACTAAAAATGGGAATTTTTTTGGGGCGTTACAACTAAGCCTTTCCTTAGTCCACATTTCTATAGTTTTATGAGACTACTGACCTAGATACAATCAAGTATATACACTGTCGTATCCAGGACATATCCCTTTGAACAAATCTGGCTAATCTCAAAGTGGCTTATCATCTTCTTAAATATTAGCTTAAGAGACCTTCTTCCTTCCATGTGTCGCACCATCCTGTTGGGGCACACCAGGAAAAATGAATTGGGATCGAAACCCAAATCTCTGATAAGTAAGTCCTACAACTATCCCTAGAGGCGCTTGCCATTATGATCTAATCACAATGTCACAATACTTTTACTCTGATGTTTCTTCTACATCAGACTTGAACTCTTTAATCTCNATTTGTTGTCTAACAATGCTGCTTGAGAGTGCAGGAAACAAAGTCCTAGCGAAGGGCTGCTAGGCACCTGACGATGGGCTGTCAGGAAACCAAGTCCTGGCGAAGGGTTGCTGGACGAAAACCAAGTCCTGGCGAAGGGCTGCTAGGCGAAAACCAAGTCCTGGCGAAGGGCTGCTGGGTGAAACTCAAGACCTGGTGAAGGGCTGCTGGGCAAAAACCAAGTCCTGGCGAAGGGCTGCTGGGCGAAACTCAAGACCGGGCGAAGGGCTGCTGGGCAAAAACCAAGTCCTGGCGAAGGGCTGCTAGGCACCAAGCGAAGGGCAGCTTGGCAACTCAAGACCTGGCGAAGGACTGCCGGGCAAAAGTCCAACTGGAGGAGCCGGTTGGCACCAGGTAAATTCTCCCGAGAGGAGTAGGTGAGGACGCGTTCCCCTTGAGGGAACATTAGGCGTCGATTCGACCTAGGGCTCCATTTTGGAGACCAAAGTCAGAACCAAGACAGCTGAAGCTGTAGAAATTAAATTAAATATTTGTTTTATTGTGTTTTGGACTAACCCTGGAAGCAGGACCGAAGGAACGTGTGTCTGCAGCTCAGAATGCCTCAAAGGAAAGAGGCAACTGCTGACCAGGGCGCCCGGAGTGTCCCGGGCGCCCCCAAGGTGAACACAAAACACAAAGAAAGCAAATGAACCTCGACAGTACATTCTGAGGGCGCCCCCGCTGTCCCGGGCACCCCCATGGCAAACCAACTGAAGAGTTAAGCTGCTGCCGCGTCTGCACTGCGCACCCAGGGCGCCCCCAGCGCACAGGGCGCCCCCAGCGCACAGGGCGCCCCCAGCCTTACCAAGGAGAGCTCAGCGCTGCGGATAAGGTTTGATCGAGTCAACCAGGGCGCCCCCAGTGTCTAGGGCGCCCCAGTCAAGGCCTTATCCTGAGGTTCAAGGGATAAGTCGACGACCGCGCCTCTTGTGGATCTGCTGCCACGTGGGGGGGCGCCCCCGTCGACCAGGGCGCCCCCAGGCACTATAAAAAGGCCCTCGACCCTCCTCTTCAAAACACAACTTTCATTCAACGCATCCAAACTCTCTGACGACCGCGCTCTGCTCCAGGAACTTCCCGACTCAAGTCCGAAGCGCCGCCGACCTCTCGCTGCACCGAAACTCGAGCCTTCCCCGGGAGTTGGTAAATACAGAAGTGTAATATTTGTTTATTGCAAATTATAGTTCTCCTCTGTATTCTTTCTACGCATTATAGAATTGCCCAAAGTAAACGGTCAACGACCGTGGGCCTTGGAGTAGGAGTCGACCCAGGTTCCGAACCAAGTAAAAACGACTTTGTTAGCGTTGTGTTATTTTGTCTCTATTTCTGCTGCGCACTTACTCTTTCTTTTAAATCCGAACGATTTGCGACATTCACCCCCCCCTCTATCGCATCTCTCGATCCAACAAGTGGTTTCAGAGCGGGGTTATTCAAAGTTGGTGCAACCACCACTTTGAAATTTTTTTTGGATTTTTTTTCGCTTTATTTTTCAAATAAATAATATCTGTGAGTGTATTTAAAATATCCTTACGCCTTTTTCAATTCTGAATTCTCATTTTCTCACCATAAGTCATAATTGATAAAAGAATCAATTTGTGAAAACTTGTCATAAATTTTTTTATTATTATTTTAATATTATTTTGCCTCGAAAATCGTGCAATATTTATTTTGGACTATTTTTCTCTTGCTCCCGCACTACTAATCCAAGACCAAGTCTGGGTACATTTCTATTTTTCTTTTTGTGTGCAAGATTTGTTCTTAATGGCTAATCAAGAATGGAACAGTACCCGTCCACCACTCTTCTCCGGCAAGAACTTCAACTCTTGGAGAAGTCAAATGGAGTCGCTTCTAAAAGCCCACATGGACCTATGGCTAATCATCCAAACGGGATTTTCTTTTCCCGTAGAAGATGGAATGTCGATCGCTTGGGAGAAATTGGACGAACCAACTCTGAGGAAGATCGAGACTGATGCTAAGGCAACAGTAATCTTGCAATGTGGTCTAACCAACGAGCAACTCAAACTAGTAGGGCCATTCAGATGTGCTAGAGAAATTTGGGAAAAACTGATTAACCTTCATCAAGAGATCTCAGATGAAGAAGAAGATCAGGTAAATTATCTTCCCTTTTCGGTCCAAGCACAAACAGCCGAGTCAGAGTCTGAACCAGAATCAAACGACGAACTGACAGAGATGGTAAGTAATTTTAAATGCTTTTCAAAATTAGAATTAAATAATCAAACAGATACTATAATGGTCGAGGAAGGTATAATTTCTATTACAGGGAAATCTCCTAAACAACTACCAAAGAAGGAGCTTCAACAAGTATCCGAGTCCGACTCAGACACGGAACTAGAAGATGAATCTAGATCCGAGACAGCAACAATTAAGGGGGAGATTCCCAATAAGGAATCAAAAGGTAAAATTACAAATTTAAATTTTAAAAATCATATAATTTGTTACATATGCAGGGAGAGAGGGCACTACCAAACTAAGTGTCCTACTCGTAAGATTCAAACGATACCACCGACGGCAACAAAGAAACGAGCTCCAAAAGCACGAAAGAATAAGAGTCACATTCAATGCTTCAAGTGTCAGGAGTTTGGGCATTACAAAGAGGAATGCACAGATAAACGTTACAAAGATCCAGGGCAACCAACCAAAATGGGTAACTGTAATTTACATCCAAATCAACTCTTTACCTTGAATACTGATAGTTTAATTAATCTCCCTTGGTTAAATTTAGATATGGATGCATGCTTAGATAACTAAATGAAATCATGTATATTAGCAAAGTCAAAATTCAAAATGTTAAGACAAGAAAATGAGACTTTGAAAATTAAAATTGATATACAAGAAAAACTGATTAATAATTTTGCAAACTTAGAAAATCCAGAAATTTCTCCTCACTATGACATTATCTGAAGTTTTGGCTATTCATAGGACTAGATAGCTTAAGGACTTAACCAATTATTTGAAATTTGAAAACATAGTATTGGGAGGAGGTGAGATGATAGTACGTTGGGGAAACCAACTCTAATAAGATCAAGTCTACTTGGTCTCTTTAGACTGGTGAAACCAGCCGAAGCTACCGATCCAAGACCCAAGCTAGTTAGACAAGAAAATGACCTAATTTAATTTGAAAATGAAATTTCATTAAAAGGCTTTGTCAAGGAAAGGGTGGATGATCCCATAAGGCTACGGCCAAAGAAGGCCTAGTGCCTCGCCAAGACCTGGAAGCCAATTTCTGAAATTCAAATTCAAATTATCTTTTGTCAAATTCGAATCTAACACAAATTTCAAATAATTATAGATTCTAATCTGTTTTCAAAATTTCTATTTTTCAAACTTATTCTGTTTCAAAAATCACTTAATCAGTGTTCAAAATTTCTGCTTTCTAAACTTATTTTGTTTCAAATCTGTTTTCAAAATTAAATAACTTTTTTCAAAATAAATGAAAATTCCTTTTCAAAATTAATTTTTACCTTCAAACCTGTCTCACAATGAACTTTTAAGGTTAACTGTTTGAAAATCCTAGATTGGGTGAGACAGGAAAATTAAGTTCAAATTAAAATTTCTTTTATGTTGTGTTTTAATTCAGAGGATAATTCCAACATAGTCAAACCATGATTAACATAGTCAAACCTTAGTCAACTGAGTCAAACATAGTCAAACCTAGTCAACACTAAGGTCTTAGATAAAGTCAGTCTATGTCGGATACAGGGGGAGTTCTTCTTAATGTTTTTTTGATTTCTCAAAATCCTTATGCTTTAAAACTTATTTTCATCTCAAAATAAGGCTTTCAAAAGTTGATTCAAAAACCTTAATATATTACTATCGCTTTTGAAAAATTATTATCATTTCAAATTTTTTTAAACTGTGTTATTATTCCAAATTAAGTTTTCAAAAATTTATCTCCTTGAAAGTTATCATACTCAGAAGATTGTTCAAAAGTGCTTCTTTTGATCTTGACAAACCCTAAAGACACAGAGGAAAGGTCCACTTCATGATCTTCAAGGACTCCTAGGATGTGTCAAATTAAGGGGGAGTCTAAGTCAAAAGAAAAACTTCAGAAAAAGTTTCTTTTTACTTATGCCTTTGTTAAACAGTTCTTTCTAATCTGACTCAAACCTTAAGACTCAAAGGAAGAGTACTTGTGGTCAACAAGCTTCCCAGGACTGAGTCAAGTTTAAGGGGAGGTCAAAATTAAAGGAATTATTTAATAACATGCTTTATTTCAAACTCCTGCAAAAATCTAAGTTTTTCAAAATACTATTTGTTAGAATTTGTGTGACTTATGAAATTGTTTTCGAAATAACATTTACTTAGGTTGGAAAATTTCCAGGACACTTAGGAAATGTCCTTGTAGTCAACAAGGTTTCCTAGGATGGTGTCAGACTGGAAAATGAACCAAGTTAAGTAAAACATTGAACCTTCAAAAGTTCACACACTTTTTTAGCATATATTCTTAAGTACTATCATTTTTTTTAAAAATTTACTTGAGAGTGAAAATTTCCAGGATACTTAGGGAAATGTCCTTGTAGTTAACAAGGTTTCCTAGGATTGTGTCAGACTGGAAAAGAAACCTAGTCAAGTGAAATATTTTGTTTTCAAAAAAATCTAATACTTTTCTAAAAGTACGTATGTATTTCAAATCATAATTTATCTCAAAAGTACTTGAAATTTTTTTTCAAAACTCATAAGCTCTGATACACAATTTCTTCTCAAAACTTCTTTCAAAACATATTCCGTTATTGCTATATATCCAAGGGGAGAGATTGGAAAGAAGAGTGGGAATCAAAATTTTCAAATTTAAATTTTTTTTTTGTCTCTCTTCAAAAAGTATTAACTTCTTTTTCAAAATGTTTTAAGTACTTACTTAACTCTTTCAAAAACATATTAAGCACTTAATTCTTTTTCAAAAACATATTCTCCCAAGAACATTTTCCGACGCCTAATTTAACATGATTAAGTTAAATACTTAACTTTATCATGTTAAGTATTGAATAATATTTCTAAGTACTTAACAATTCTTTTCAAAAATCATTCTTTTCAAAAATCATTTCTAAGTACTTAAGTATTTAACGGGTATTTTTTTACTTAATTTTCTCAATCAAGTACTTGACACTTAATTTTCAAATTCTTCTAAAAAGTACTTGCTCCAAAGTTTAAAAACTTGTTACGCCTGAAAAATCCTTTTCTTGAAAATTTTCTAAGCGTGAAAAATTTCGGCAATCATACATTTGGAGTTCAAATAAACCTCATTCCTACTTTTGCATTATCTAGCTTTACTTTTCAATGCCAAACAAATTTAATTGTGAATATTGGACATTAGCTTGGGCATTTCATTTAGTTAGAAGTCTTGGTTAATGGAATAAAGTGGCCCTCCCCATAATACTTCTCTATATCATGCTAGAGGGTTTCTGAAAGTTAGTTAACTTTGTTTGTTAAGTGGAGGGATTTGAGTGCATAGATGACATTTTTGGAATCTTGAGTTAGAACTTAATTAATAGATTCTTGATTGATGAAAATTGAGATGAAAATTTTATACCTAGTGAGGATTTAAGCTTTCCTTGTGTGATACACTCATGTGAATGTTGATCTAGAACATGCTTTGACTCTTTCAAAATCATAATTCTATGAATTGAATCATACTTATGAAGGTGAATTATTTTGTTATTCTTCCTCCACACGAATTTTTGTTTGTTCTTTGCAAATCTTCAACTTTCTTTATTCATTAGATTCAATTTTGTCTTCATTGCAAAATTTCTTTTATCTACTTTTCGGATATGGGCATTTATTTGTGCTAATTGATGATGCTTTGCCCGGGACGGACAAAGATTTAAGTGTGGGGGGAGGTTATAGTTGGTTTTGGATTCTTTGAATGATGCAAGTTTTCATGTTAAGAAGGTGTCTTGAAGTTGCTGTGAGAGATCGGAAATTGTTTGTGTCAAAAAGTTGTGTATGGAAGCTTGTTAACTGCATAGGATCAGTGAAGTTATTGCTCAACTCAATACAACAACTCTTTTGTTTCCTTTAAGCAAAAAGGCTGAGAAGAAATTGAAAGCACCTATTACTGAACTCAATCAGTAAGTCTGAAAACCGTGCAGTCTGAAAATGCTGAACTTCTTAACTGATCAAAAATGATGTTGTTCCTTTCTTAAACTGAACTTTTTGACCCATTAAATCTGGAAATGCTGAATAAATGACTGTAGCTTGAATGTTGATATTGGACAAAGGTCTGTGCCGAGCCCGAATTTGAAGGGATGTTGCGTGCCAACAATGGTCCAACACTGATATGTGCCAAAATCTGTAAAAAAAAAAAACCTAAAGGACAAGTTTAGAACTCAAACCAATTCAATCTGCCAATGTGATGAAAATATTCAGGCCATGTAGAAATTTTGCTTGAGCCTCCTCTTCATATAAACTGAGTTCAAATTTTCTGGCTTATCAGAGAAAAAGT
The DNA here is from genome assembly GCA_024364735.1 of Boesenbergia rotunda. NCBI lineage: Eukaryota > Viridiplantae > Streptophyta > Magnoliopsida > Zingiberales > Zingiberaceae > Boesenbergia > Boesenbergia rotunda. The sequence continues at coordinate 72,485 of JAGFNQ010001320.1, read as the reverse complement.
TTCAACTACGAGGAGCTGTGCCAAAGCTGTAAGTTGCTGCAGAGTGCTGCATTCGGGAGCTGCTGAAATGACATGGAGCTTCAAGACTGCTGGCCACAACATAACTGAATTCTGAATTCTAGATGCCAATTGAAGGAAATTCGGAGATGAAGGAAGAAAATGGCACAAAAATCTGAGCCAAAATGAGAAAAGCAGTTCATGCCAAAAAGAAACTGAAAATCTGCCCCTTTTGGGATCATAAATGATTTGGATTCAGAAAAGAGCTGCATGGAAGTTGGAATTGAGGAAGCTGAGTTCAAAAATAAATCTGATAGAACTTGACTTAAAGATGAGAAGAGCTGGGAGAAAATCTGGAATGCACTTGTAAATCAGTAACGAATTTGCTGAGCTGAAATTATTGCAAAGCTGAATCTGAATCTGAGTCTGAGTTTGCAATACTGAACCTGAGCTGCCGAGTGTGAAACTGTACTATCTGAAAACGAGCTGAATTGAAGCAGCACCAAACTGAAAAAAATCTGAAACTAAGGCAGAGTTTGGTGCCAAAAACAGAGGAAAAGAAAAAAAATTCTGTGTAGATTAGGAATGAAGTGTAGTGGACTGATTTGAGCTGAAACTTTAAATTAAATTGCAATGGCAGCTGTTGAAATATGAAGCTGAAAAGCTAGGGTCGAAATGGGTTGAAAAATTTGTAAGGAGCTGTTGTTTAAGTTTCATGTGCCAATTTGGTTGAGTTTGGTATCAAGATCAAGCAAGAAGAAGTAGTTAAGAAAGATAAATATTGAAAACAATTGAAGAACCAAGGAAGTTCAACCTCACGTTGAATTCGGTCAAGAGTTTGAAATGGAAAAAAATCCGTGCCTACAAAGAATTCACTGGAAATCAGCTGACTTTGCAGCTGATAGAAGATGTTACGGCCACTTTAGTTATTCTGAATTTAATGCTAAATGTTAGGACCGGTAGACGAGCTAGAGGGGGGGTGATTAGCTCCGATTTGCTTCGTGATGATTTGTCGCGGCGGAAGACTCGAGCAAACGCTAACACAAAGGATTTACTTGGTATCCACCCCGGTCGGGTGACTAATCCAAGGATCCACTCTCCTCACTCTCTCATACACTATGAAAGATCTCCTTCTTGAGGTGGAGAAACCTCTTACAAGCTTTCACAAAGATACAACAAGAATCAAAGCAAACACAAAATGAAATCTTACAAGATTTACAATGAATAATCTCTCTTTGCTTTCCTTGCTATCTTCAAGCTTGTGGTTGCCTCTAGAACCTTGGAAATGCAGCAGCAAAAACCTCCAAGACTTCCCTTGAGATGGCACCAATGAAGAAGGAAAAAGGGGAGAAGAGTTGTAGCTCAAAACCTGCGTGAAAACCCTTATACCTGACGCCTAGGGTTCCCTAATCGATTACCCAATCGATTACCACGTCATACTAGCCGTTCAACGGCTAGTTTTTGAACCTGAATCGATTAGCCAATCGATTAAGACTGCCCTTAATCGATTGACCAATCGATTAAGAGAAGGCTGAATCGATTACCCAATCGATTCAGCCACCTTCTGTTCTCGCAACAAACTCTCTTAATCGATTACCCAATCGATTCACTTTCTCCTTAATCAATTACCTAATTGATTAAGATCCTCCTTAATCAATTACCTAATTGATTACCATCCTTCTTAATCAATTACCCAATTGATTAAGATCCTTCTTGTTCTCGCGAGACAACAACCCAATCGATCACCCAATCGATTGAGACCAACCTAACTTGTGTTCACGGTCAACCCCTTTGACCAACCTCAATTTCACGGTCAACCCCTTTGACCAACCTCAATTTCTCCATCCTAGCTCTCAACTAGGACTTAACCTGATTCCCAACCAGGTTTGCCTAACCCTCGAGTTAGGTCTAGTCTCTCGGTAGACTTCCACCTTGCCAGCGTGCAATCTACCCGATTCACCTGGACTTCACCTAGTCCCACTAGGTCTTTTCACATTGCCAGCGTGCGATCTCCCCGATCCACCTGGACTTCACCTAGTCCCACTAGGTGTGCCTAGTCCCACTAGGTCTTTTCCCATGCCAGCGTGCGATCTCTCCGATCCACCTGGACTTCACCTAGTCCCACTAGGTGTGCCTAGTCCCACTAGGTCTTTTCCCATGCCAGCGTGCGATCTCCCCGATCCACCTGGACTTCACCTAGTCCCACTAAGTGTGCCTAGTCCCACTAGGTCTTTTTCCATGCCAGCGCACGATCTCCCCGATCCATCTGGACTTCACCTAGTCCCACTAGGTGTACCTAGTCCCACTAGGTCTTTTCCCATGCCAGCGCGCGATCTCCCCGATCCACCTGGACTTCACTTAGTCAAGTCTCCAGTCAACCTTGACCCACTTGACACCATACGACATTCAACCATAATTATCAAATTCAAACATCAATGTCAAACATCGAAACATACACCTCAAGCTCACCCGAGCTTTGTCAAACTAGGTCAACCCTGACCAAACCAAGATTGCACCAACAATCTCCCCCTTTTTGATGTTTGACAATATGTTTGAGAAAGACTAAACCCTATTAGCCTTTCAACCTATTCATTTTCTCCCCCTTTGACACACATCAAAAACTCTCTCCCTTAGAATTTATATGGTCAAAGGTATACCCAATGAAAATCTCATACTATTCATTGAACCTATGCTCAACCTTGAGCACTCATGAAGATTCCCAATCTCCATTCATTCACTTATACCAAAATGAAAATTTAAACACATGCCTTTAAGGAAGACCTCCCCCTCAAAACATGCACTAAACCTCTATCATTGCACCAACAATGATTTTTTGAGAATACCTAAATCTTTAGGAAATCTCAACTTGAGGTGATGAGATTTAAAGATTCAAAACTTGAATCAAAATCTCTCCTTCACCCTTAAATGTTTACCAAACCATTTCCCCTTTTTTTTATATATATATTACACTGAAATTTACCCAAATATACTTATAAAGGTATTCCAATGGGCTAGGGATTGGTAGGTTACTCAAAAATGGGTTAACTGACTGAAATCAGACAGTTTCAGTCTCACCAATCGATTGGCGTTGGGAACCAATCGATTACTCCGTGCCTTAATCGATCAACTGATCGATTACGGCTGCCCTTAATCGATCAACGGATCGATTACGCGAGCTTCTGTGCTCGCAGATAGGGCTACCAATCGATTGATCAATCGATTGGAGACTATTCCAATCGATCACCCGATCGATTGGGAGTTTCTGATTTCTGAAAACAATTTCAGATTCGAATTTCAGAAACTCCTAAATAATTCTACAAAATTAAAAAAAATCTGAAATTTTGTGTAGATATTATTTATACCATATACTATCATGGAAAAATAGTTTTCTATGAAAATAACCTTCATTTCCAAAGATTGACACAAAATTGGAAACCATTGAAATACTTCAATGTTTTACTCTATTTTGTATCCAATTCATCAATGATGAGTGCTATCAAAAGATAGTCTTCACCAAGGTTTTCCAAGATAGTTGTAAAATGTTTTTCAAAAACAATATCCAACCATGTTCCTTGGGCTAAGTGTACATGACTTGTACATTAGCTTTCCCAATGATTGGAGTTCATTGAACTTCATGTTTTGATGATACTAAAAACTCAATAAGATGAAGATAAATTAACACCTTGAGTTTTGTTCATCTACCTAACATCTCACTTGTTCTAATGTGTCTCAAAAACACTCACAAGTCACCTTATAGTCTTAGTGAGATGTGAAAGTCATGTTCTCCCTAATCTTAGGGTTCATGCATTTCTACCTAGGCATTATAAACCTTGATCATCCACCTAGGATGTCAATTAATGCCAATGTCCTTAATTTCAATTAAAATTGACTAAATGCATGATTATGACTATGACATGCATCATATTAGGTTTTTCAAAAGAAATTATAGCTAAATGATGCATGAATGACATGACATGTAATATTTTCATAATAAAATATGAGATATGGATTATGATGTCATGGCATGTGATAGGGCATCCAAAACATGGCATAATAGCAAAAAGGAAAATACCTAGATTTCCTATCTAAGTATCAATAACTCATCGCTAAGCCATTGATAATTCTATTTTTGCCCCTATTTTCCAAGATAATGCCAAAACTCCCCAACTTGGCATATCTTTGGATTCTAACCTAGTTGTGCCAACTTTATCAAGTTTAATCCTCCAAAAATATAGTTTGGCACAAATTTACTCCTCCTAGAGTAAATAAATGAATCCTTCATTTTCAAGGATGATAACTCCTTGAAAATGTCCCAAAGTGTCAACTTCATCAAGGTTGGGTTAACTACCCTTCCAATTAGAGTTGACACTCCCTAGACCTATCTAGGGTGTGGCGAACACACTCTTAGGAACCCAAAACCTATTGGTGCTCCTTGGGTGTTCTAGGTATTCACTAGGGATGACTTCCCTTGATACCTTCCGAAAGACTTTCTTAGGCTTCTCCGAAGCCTTAGTCCCCTTTGTCTTGTCTTGGTCAACTCTAGGGATGGCTTCCCTTGTGACCTTAACTTGACTCCTAGACCTAGATTGAGTTCCATACCTATATGGAACTCTATGATAGGATGGACCATCATCCTTAGCTTTAAGTTTGTATCCCAAACCTTTCTTACTCCTAGAAGGACCATGATTTCCTAAATCTAGGTTTTGAGCTCTTGATCCCTTAAATAGATTTTCTATTTTCTTAAGGGATTTTTCTAATGTCTCAAGTTTTGACCTCAAAACTTGATTTTCAATCATTACTTCATCAAGGCTTGGTTTTCTAGTATAGCCTTTGTGATTGTTCTTCTTGGCCTTGTTTTGGGTAGGTCTACCCTTGAATGATCTAAAATCTTCTCTAACCTTAGGTGTAGTGGACCTAGCATGGAAGGCTCTATATTTTTCCTTAGGTTTTACAAACCTCCTATTTTCATGATAAATTGCATTAAAATGATAAAAATTTTCTTTAGCATGCATATTTTCATGATGAAAAGAATTACCATTACCTAATGGTACCTTAGGCTTAATCTTGGAGGCTCCCCCTTGACTTAAGCTCCTCCTTTTGACTTTGGTCGGATCCTTCCCCTTTGGACATTGATTCCGATAATGTCCTTTTTGCTTGCATGAGAAGCACACAATGTGCTTCTTATCTTTCTTTGCCACGGGGTCGACCTCCTTTGGCTTCTCCTTGGTCTTGGGTGCCACTTGCACCTTCTTATTGACCAATTTGGGACACTTGCTCTTATAGTGCCCTTTTTTCCTACACTCAAAGCAAATGATATGATCTTTATTTTTGCAAATTGAAATTTTTATACCTTTGCTTGTAGGAGTGTGGCATGACTCTTCACTTGATCCGGAAGTAGATACTTCTTCTTCTTCCGGAGTCAATGACCTTTGCTCCCCCTCAATCCTAGAGGTGGAGACTTCTTCTTTTTCCTCCTCGGCCAATGCTTCTTGAATTTTCTCCTCGGATGTTGAGCATCTCTCAATTTCCGAGTCCTCTTCATTTGATGAATCTCCCTCTTCGGATTTGTCTTGATTTGGTAGAGTGGAGGGATCTTCATGAAGCCTTGCCAATTTGCTCCAAAGCTCATTGGCATCTTTGAATTCTCCAATCTTGTCCAAGATGGTGCTTGGCAATAGATTGACCAATAACTTGGTCACTTTATCGTTGGCCTCGCATCTCTTGATTTGCTCCTCACTCCATTTGCTTTTCTTGAGGAGCTTCCCTTTGGTGCTTGTTGGAGCTTCAAAACCCTCCATTAGAGCAAACCATTGCTCTATCTCCATCATGAAGAAATTTTCAATCTTTGACTTCCAAAGATCGAAATTTGCCTTGTCGAATGGTGGAGGTGCCCTTGTGTCATAGCCAAACTCCATTTTTGAAGTTGAACCCTTTTGATGATGACTTCTTGAAATTAGGGTTTCTTCCAACTTCTTCTTCTTCCTCTAGCTCTTGCCCTCTTGGCGATGAGTCCAAAGAAGAGCGACCTCGCTCTGATACCACTTGTTAGGACCGGTAGACGAGCTAGAGGGGGGGTGATTAGCTCCGATTTGCTTCGTGATGATTTGTCGCGGCGGAAGACTCGAGCAAACGCTAACACAAAGGATTTACTTGGTATCCACCCCGGTCGGGTGACTAATCCAAGGATCCACTCTCCTCACTCTCTCATACACTATGAAAGATCTCCTTCTTGAGGTGGAGAAACCTCTTACAAGCTTTCACAAAGATACAACAAGAATCAAAGCAAACACAAAATGAAATCTTACAAGATTTACAATGAATAATCTCTCTTTGCTTTCCTTGCTATCTTCAAGCTTGTGGTTGCCTCTAGAACCTTGGAAATGCAGCAGCAAAAACCTCCAAGACTTCCCTTGAGATGGCACCAATGAAGAAGGAAAAAGGGGAGAAGAGTTGTAGCTCAAAACCTGCGTGAAAACCCTTATACCTGACGCCTAGGGTTCCCTAATCGATTACCCAATCGATTACCACGTCATACTAGCCGTTCAACGGCTAGTTTTTGAACCTGAATCGATTAGCCAATCGATTAAGACTGCCCTTAATCGATTGACCAATCGATTAAGAGAAGGCTGAATCGATTACCCAATCGATTCAGCCACCTTCTGTTCTCGCAACAAACTCTCTTAATCGATTACCCAATCGATTCACTTTCTCCTTAATCAATTACCTAATTGATTAAGATCCTCCTTAATCAATTACCTAATTGATTACCATCCTTCTTAATCAATTACCCAATTGATTAAGATCCTTCTTGTTCTCGCGAGACAACAACCCAATCGATCACCCAATCGATTGAGACCAACCTAACTTGTGTTCACGGTCAACCCCTTTGACCAACCTCAATTTCACGGTCAACCCCTTTGACCAACCTCAATTTCTCCATCCTAGCTCTCAACTAGGACTTAACCTGATTCCCAACCAGGTTTGCCTAACCCTCGAGTTAGGTCTAGTCTCTCGGTAGACTTCCACCTTGCCAGCGTGCAATCTACCCGATTCACCTGGACTTCACCTAGTCCCACTAGGTCTTTTCCCATTGCCAGCGTGCGATCTCCCCGATCCACCTGGACTTCACCTAGTCCCACTAGGTGTGCCTAGTCCCACTAGGTCTTTTCCCATGCCAGCGTGCGATCTCCCCGATCCACCTGGACTTCACCTAGTCCCACTAGGTGTGCCTAGTCCCACTAGGTCTTTTCCCATGCCAGCGTGCGATCTCCCCGATCCACCTGGACTTCACCTAGTCCCACTAAGTGTGCCTAGTCCCACTAGGTCTTTTTCCATGCCAGCGCACGATCTCCCCGATCCATCTGGACTTCACCTAGTCCCACTAGGTGTACCTAGTCCCACTAGGTCTTTTCCCATGCCAGCGCGCGATCTCCCCGATCCACCTGGACTTCACTTAGTCAAGTCTCCAGTCAACCTTGACCCACTTGACACCATACGACATTCAACCATAATTATCAAATTCAAACATCAATGTCAAACATCGAAACATACACCTCAAGCTCACCCGAGCTTTGTCAAACTAGGTCAACCCTGACCAAACCAAGATTGCACAAAAAAATCCGTGCCTACAAAGAATTCACTGGAAATCAGCTGACTTTGCAGCTGATAGAAGATGTTACGGCCACTTTAGTTATTCTGAATTTAATGCTAAAAGCAGTGTAGAATCTCTGAAATCAAGCTGAGAAAGAATACTAAACTGCATTGGATCTGCTTTGACCGAGTGCTGGAATTAAGTAGGCTAATGAAGTGGAGTATTACGCTGAGAATCTGAAAGGAAGTTTCTGTGAACCTAAAGAAAAATGATGAAGAGAAATCAAGGTCGAATCAGCAATAATTCAAAATGGAGAACTGAATGGTTACATTATTATTTGATGTTTTGAGTTTCCTTCGATCAAAAGAGGCTGAGAAGGAATCAGAAATATATAATACTAAACTCAATCCGTAACACTACAAACTTTGCAGTTTGAAGGCCATTTTATAGAGTTTCACTTTGAATTAAACACAGAATTTGCAGATATGTTGCTGGAATCATTGGAGCTGCAGATTGTTATGCCAAAACAAGCTGAATCGCATGCTGAGGGACTGAAATTCAGCTGAGTCAATGACGAACAGGGGAGTGTGGCAATAATTCATCAACTAACATTCATTCATGCCCATGTCTTCCACCATCACACTGAGCTATTCTTTTCTTTATCTCTTCATTTCTTTTCTAATACCTCAATTCTTGTTGCTTTAGTTCATGATTTCCTTGCAACTCAAAATAAGCCTTTATAAGTGTGATTTCAATGTCAAGGATGATGGTCGAGAGTAGAAGAGAAGCAAGGCTATGGAAATGCATGAACCATGAGTAGCTAGAGTGAGCCCCACTTGTATCATAAATTAGAAATTAGATTGAGAGCCACCAAAAACTCCCTTGAAAGGATTAGTGTGACAATTCATCTCAATCGATTCAGGATAGAGGAAGTACATTGAGTTGTTGACCAAGAACTAGAAATTAATCCATGTATACTTGGGTCTTTGAAATTTGGCAAACCTAGGTAACTTTCATTCAATTTTCTTCTAACATGATTGAGAATGTTTTAAGGGGGGTGCAACATTAGTTGTTTCTTCATTTTGTTAACTTGCACGGGACGCACAAGAATAAGTGTGGGGGAGTGATAGGTTGGCACTTAGCATACTTATTTGGGTTCATATTTTGTGCATATCTTGAATATTTGTGCTCAATTTTACATGTTTTATCATGTTTAAGGATTAAGGATTATTTTGATGCATCAAGTTAACTTCCTACAATTATTGTAAAAATTCCTCATTGTCTTGAATTGAATTTTGTAGGGAAATTAATTTGGACCAAGTTAGCTCATGATCAAAGGCTTGGGCTTTGGATTTAAATATGGAAGAAGATCACAATCAAGTAATGGCCCAACCTACTCAAGTTGATACTTGTGAACCAAGCCTCATCAAGGACTCAAGCCAAGGTTTGACTCAACCCAAATCCAGAAACTTAACTGACCAAATCCAAGCTTAATCATCCTCCCCAATCCCTAATTCCCACTAAACCCAAATTGAACCCACTCCAATTTTGAACCGGTTCAGCCACGTATAAAAGCCAAATTTTGGCACGGTGAACAGTGGCTGCGCCACTATTCATCACTGCAATTTTCCTTCTTCGTTTCCTTCTCGGCAAGCCCCATTTCGATTTCTTCTTCTTCTCACGAGCTACAGGATCAGTAAGAGAGATTCAAAAGATTGTGAGGACGGTTTTCGGCAGCTGGAATCTCGGCTTCGAGGGTTTCGAGGGTGAGTTTGCGAGGATCCGTAACTGTTGCGAATTCACTGCTGATTTGCATATCGTGGCCACAATATCAAGTCAGATCAAGATTTTTCCATCCTCACGCTTCAGAGAGTTTCATCAAAGGTTCATCATTGCATCTCAATCAATTCTCGCCTGAAATCGCAATGGATCGGACAGCTTCCAGCCATTTGCCTCATTAACTCTGTTTGACTCTGATTTTCTGATCGCGAGAGGGTTTCTCAAGTGAAGATCTTCAGATCTGTTCAGAGCCAAGTCCATACGATTTCCAGAAGATTTCTGGTTGATTTCTGGATCATTTTCAGCTCTTGGGTGACGCCAAGTAGTGTAGCTTGTGCTGTTTGATTGAAGTCGAGTGATGTTAGAATAGTTTAAGTTTCGATTCTGCAAATCGTTTTCTTCATTCGCTGCTATTCCTGAATTCTGACTTGTTTCATTTCAATTGTTGCTACGTAGTAACTCACCATTAGTTTCAGCTTTCAGCATTTTGAATTTCTGCAATTTGAATTCAGTTCTCTAAATTTCTGCAAATTTATCTGCTTCATATTAGGGGTTAGTTCCTGCCATAGGTTTAGGTTCTTTAGATCTAGCTCAAGTCCATAATCGGTTAACTGATTAGCAAGTAAATTTGTTAGTTAGTTAGTTAATATATTTTAGTTCCTGCTCTAGGATTAGTTTCAATCTAAGTGTTTAGTTGGTAATTTTCGGAACTCATGGTTAGTTTAATCGGCTCATTAGTTCATTACATTTAGCATAATATTCACATTTTGTTAGCTTTGAATCTTCACTGGTTTTCTCTCTTTTTGCATTTAAAGAATTGTTTGAAAATACCAAAACCCCCCATTTTACATCGAAAACCCCAAAAAGATCCCTAAGCCTAACTTCAAGCAAAACTACTACTAGTCCTTGTGAAAAATACGACTCGAGGCCCCTACACTGCACTTTTCTTTTGTGAGCCGTGGGTTTTCGACACTTAATCAATTTGTGACCCATTCGTGACACTCCATTTTGGGCCTATCAAATTTTGGCGCCGTCGCCGGGGAACTACATGTAGTTTTTGCTTGTTATTAGCTTGTGCACAGTTTTCCATTTCCTTGTTCATATTTCACTTTATTTGCTTTTGTGGATATATTTGTTTCTTCTTCTTCTTTGTTTGAGTTTATGACCAGGAGCACAGGTGGAGATTTAGTGGACTTCGATCCAGAGATAGACAGAACTTTGAGAACTCTAAGGAACCAAGGGAGAGTATCAGAAGTGGCTGAGAGTAGTTCATCACACTTGGGCAGTCCCATGGCACAGCTTAGCAAAACTATGAAGGAGCTTGCAGCTCCAGATGATGGTTATCAGTATTCTTGTATTGCTTATCCAGAGTTGGCAGGGGATTTCGAGCTCAGATCAGGATTGATTCATCTTCTGCCTAAATTTCAGGGGTTATCTGGAGAAGACCCAAACAGACATTTGCATGAGTTCCACATTGTATGCTCTACCATGAAGCCACAAGGGATTTCTGAAGAAGACATTAAGTTAAGAGCATTTCCTTTTTCCTTGACTGGGGCTGCTAAGGATTGGTTGTATTATTTGCCCACTGGACATGTTGCTAGTTGGATTGAAATGAAGAAAGCATTTTTAGAGAAATTTTTTCCAGCATCAAGGACCGCCATTATCAGAAAGAGTATTTGTGGAATTCAACAAGTGGTGGGAGAGTCCCTTTATGATTATTGGGAGAGGTTCAAGAAGTTATGCTCTAGCTGTCCTCAACACCAAATCAGTGAGCAACTTCTTGTGCAATATTTTTATGAAGGTTTATTACCTATGGATAGGAGCATGATTGATGCGGCGGCCGGAGGAGCCTTAGTAAACAAAACTCCGGAGCAAGCTAGAGAACTCATTTCTAACATGGCGGAGAATTCTCAACAATTCGGGAGTAGAGCACTCACTACAAGAGGGGTTCATGAAGCTCAAGTGTTGTCTAATGAACAAAAAGAAAGCAAGAGCTCATTGTTGGAGAACCAATTGCTGGAGTTGTCATCTCTAGTAAAGCAAATGGCATTGAACAATGTGAACCAAGCCTTAAACTTTCCAACAATTTCATTTCCAAATCAAGTTACAAGGGTATGTAGCATTTGTTCAAGCCAAGAACATAACTCGGACCTTTGTCCAAATCTCCAACAAGATGAATCGGTCGCGGCCTTGGCTAGAGCTCAATTCCAACAAAGAAATGACCCCTACTCATCTACCTACAATCCGGGTTGGAGGGACCATCCAAATTTGAGATATGGTAACTCTTTTTACCAACAACCGCCTCCCAACCATCAATTTCAGCAAAGTCAGCCCGCAAATCAGAGTTCACAGCAGCAATACCATGGTTTTCAGTCACAAACTAACAATTTTCAGCAACAACAGCCACTCTCACAGAACTCACAGCAAGGTTTTCAGAGAAATCCGCAAGGTTTACAGAATTCACAGCAATCCCAACAGCCCTATCAGCAATTTCAGCAACCTTCTCAGAACTTCCAGCACAGTTTTCAGCCATTCCAAAATCAATTTCAGAACTCACAGCAAGGGTTTCAACAATTCCAGCAGCCTTTCAGCAATTACCAGCAGCAAAATCAACCTCCACAGCAATTCCAACAATTTCAGCAACCTACACATCAATTTCAGCAAAGTTCACAGAATTTCCAGCAAGGTTTCCAGAATTTACAGCAGCCATCTTCCATGATTTCAGCCCCACAAAAGTCATATACAAATTATGGGAGTTCTAGTGGATCCAATTCACAACAACAACAAAAGATTGATGAGCTTATGCAACACATGCTACAACAACAACAACACCAACAAAGGACGGATACAACTTTGCAAAACCTTGAGAGAACAATTGGACAACTAGCAAGTGGGATAAACCAAATGCAAGCTCAAGGGGCAAGCCAATTACCCTCACAAACAACTCCAAATCCTAAAGGAAATGTGAGCGCAATGACTCTTAGAAGTGGGAAGGAAGTTTTAGCTCAAGAACCAAAATATTCAGACTTGGAACCGAAAATTCCAGCAGCTTTAATTCCAGCTCAATTCGGCTCTTTTCAGCAGTTTCCAGCAGCCTACAGTGGCCCAAGTTCCAGCCGAATTCCCACCCAAGTTGATCCCACCATTGAGAATGAAGAAGTAGAAGAAACCCACAATTCAGAGGAAATTCCAGCAAACAATCCAGCCTCTTTACAAGCTGAAAATTCAGCCTCACAAGTCTCCAAACATCAAGAACAAGAGTCAAGGATTCCTTTGCCCTTTCCCCAACGTAAAGTTCAAGCAAGGAAGGAAGTGGAGGAAGAGAGGGCCAAAGAATTTCAAGATCTAGTGAATCTTTTTAGCAAAGTACAGGTGAATGTCCCATTGCTTACCATGATCAAGCAAATTCCAAAATATGCTAAGTTTCTCAAGGACTTGTGCATTCACAAGAAGAGGTTGAAGGGGAATGAGTTAGTTAACATGGGCAAAAATGTTTCAGCACTGTTTCAGCAAATTCCTCAGAAATGTGACGACCCAGGAGTTTTTACCGTACCTTGTGAGATTGGAAGTAATTTATTTCAGGATGCCATGTTAGATTTGGGTGCTTCCATCAATGTGATGCCTAGGTCAGTGTTTCAGATGTTGGGCATAGGCCCTTTACAGCCTACAGGAGTAGTGATTCAGCTAGCTGACAGAAGCCAGACTCACCCAGCCGGTATGATTGAGGATGTGCTCGTTAAGGTGAAAGAGTTGATCTTCCCAGCTGATTTTTACATACTGGACATGGAGGGAGATTTCCTAGCACATAGATCTCCACTCATCCTTGGGAGACCATTTTTGAAGACCGCCAGAACGAAGATTGATGTACATGCAGGGACACTTTCCATGGAGATAGGAGATACAGTAGTCCAGTTCAGTCTTCTTGACGCTATGAAGCACCCGGGGGAGGATCACTCTATTTTACGTATTGATGTTGCTGAGGAGCTGGTTGGTGTAGATGCCTTTGCTGATAGGATTTTTTCTGATGTTCATGATTGTGACCTGAGTTCTATAGATGCAGGAGATGTTATGTATGCAGGAGGAGCTGAGTTTGGATCCGTTTCTGGACCTATTACAGTTGAGGGAGATTTCAGGAGTGTAGGGGATTGTATTGAGCCCCGGGGATCACTCTTGATGGTTGATGTGTCAGGAGAGTCAGAGGGTAGGTATGTGAGTGTAGGGGATTGCACTGAGCCCCAGGGATCACCCATATCTACTGAGCAGTTAGAGCTTGAGTTGAAGCCTTTGCCAGCACACTTGAAGTATGCTTATTTAGGAGAAGATCAGCAGCTACCTGTCATCATTGCCCAGAATTTAGAGCCAGAGCAAGAGGAAAAATTATTACAAGTTCTGAGGCAGCACAGAAAAGCTATAGGGTGGTGGACACTTGCTGATATTTCTGGGATCAGTCCTGCTATTTGCATGCATCGGATACACTTAGAAGAAAATATGAAGCCAGTGAGACAACCACAGAGAAGACTCAACCCTTTGATTCTTGATGTAGTAAAGAAAGAGGTGACTAGACTTTTACAGGCAGGCATCATTTACCCTATTTCTGACAGCAGATGGGTGAGTCCTGTTCATGTGGTTCCCAAGAAATCAGGAGTTACCGTGGTGGCAAATGAAGAAAATGAGTTGGTGCCCACAAGAGTGAAGAATGCATGGAGAGTTTGTGTGGATTATAGGAAGCTGAACCAAGCCACAAGGAAGGATCACTATCCCCTGCCCTTTATTGATCAGATGTTGGAGAGACTGGCAGGGAAGTCACACTATTGCTTTTTAGATGGATACACAGGATATTTTCAGATTTGCATAGATCCGGAAGATCAAGAGAAGACCACCTTCACTTGCCCTTTCGGCACATTTGCCTACAGACGGATGCCATTCGGACTTTGCAACGCTCCAGGGACCTTCCAGCGGTGTATGGTGAGTATTTTTGGTGAGTTATTAGAACACTGCATGGAAGTATTCATGGATGATTTCTCTGTTTTTGGTACATCCTTTGATTCATGCTTAGAAAATTTATCTAGGGTTTTGCATAGATGCATCGAGACTGATCTGGTTCTTAATTTCGAAAAGTGTCATTTTATGGTTGAGCATGGTATAGTTTTGGGTCACATAGTCTCTAGGCGAGGTATAGAGGTAGATCCTGCAAAAATAAGTGCTATATCTTCTTTATCTTACCCCGTATGCGTACGGGATGTTCGATCTTTTCTTGGACATGCAGGTTTCTACAGGAGATTTATTAGAGATTTCAGTAGAGTTGCTCTTCCATTGTCTCGATTATTGCAGAAGGATGTGGATTTTTATTTTGATGCGAAATGCAAGGAGGCTTTTCAGAGGTTAAAGGAAGCTCTTATCACTGCACCTATCATCAGATCACCAGACTGGAGCTTACCTTTTGAGTTGATGTGTGATGCCTCGAACCATGCAGTAGGAGCTGTACTTGCACAGAGAGTAGATGGGGCACCATATGTTATTTCTTATGCCTCAAAGACCTTGGATTCAGCCCAAGCCAATTACACTACCACAGAAAAGGAGCTTCTTCCATTGTTTTTGCTTTAGATAGTTCAGATCATATTTATTGTGTTCTCATGTTGTTGTGTTTTCTGATCATGCAGCACTGAAGTACCTCCTGAAGAAGCCAGATGCGAAGCCAAGGCTTATTAGATGGATGCTACTACTACAGGAGTTTGACTTGGAGATACGGGACAGGAGTGGCAAGGAAAATTTAGTAGCAGACCACTTGAGTAGATTGGATGGAGATGGAGATCCCACGGCCATAGATGATGATTTCAGAGACGAGCAGCTTTTACAGCTGCATGGTGAGTCACCTTGGTATGCAGACTTAGTGAATTTTCTTGTAGCTAATGTTTTTCCTACACACTTTTCAAAAGCTCAAAAGGATAAATTTAAAAGTGATGCAAAATATTATGTGTGGGACGATCCTTACTTGTGGAAATTTGTAGTGATCAAATCATTAGGAGATGTGTACCAAATCATGAGTTTCATTCTGTACTCACCTTTTGTCATTCTTCAGCATGTGGTGGGCATTTTGGACCACAAAGAACTGCTAGAAAAATTTTAGAATGTGGATTGTACTGGCCCACCCTGTTTAGAGATTCATATAGGTTTTGTAAATGTTGTGATAGATGTCAAAGAACAGGAAACATAAGTACTAGAAATGAAATGCTCAACAAACTATTTTATTTTGTGAGATATTTGATGTGTGGGGTATAGATTTTATGGGACCATTTCCTGCTTCTTTTGGATTTTTGTATATTCTTTTAGCTGTTGATTATGTTTCAAAATGGGTGGAGGCCATTCCCACCAGGACTGATGATTCATCTGTTGTTGTGAGTTTCGTTAGGTCACACATTTTTTGCAGGTTTGGAATTCCAAGAGCAATCATAAGTGATCAAGGGTCCCATTTTTGCAATAAGCACATGAAGGCTCTTCTTAATAAGTACGGGGTTGTACATAAAGTTTCTACTGCTTATCACCCCCAAACAAATGGACAAGCCGAGGTGTCGAATAGAGAAGTCAAATCAATTTTGGAAAAGACCGTGGACCTAATAGAAAGGATTGGAGCAAAAGACTTGAAGATGCACTATGGGCATATCGCACCGCATACAAGACTCCCATTGGAATGTCACCTTATAGACTTGTATATGGGAAATCATGCCATTTACCTGTGGAAATTGAACATAAAGCATATTGGGCGGTTAAAGTTTGCAATTTTGATGCTATAAGGTGGGAGAAGAAAGGAAGTTGCAACTTCAAGAACTTGAAGAAATCCGATTGGAAGCATTTGAGAATTCAAGGATCTACAAGGAGAAGACTAAGAACTTTCATGACAAGCACATTGTGAACAAAGAATTTCAATTGGTGACAAAGTGCTATTATACAAGTCAAGACTCAAATTGATCAAAGGTAAGTTGAGGTCAAGATGGGAGGGTCCATTTTTTGTAACTAATGTTTTTCCCTATGGAGTGGTAGAGATTCAAGAGGAGGCTACAAGTCAAGTGTACAAAGTAATGGCCACCGGCTCAAGAAATTCCATGAAGAGATAAAGGAGCTAGAGGTGGATGGAGTGGACTCTATAGATGCCACATACCCAACTTGAAAGGGGAGTTCACTAAATTTTGCACTCATTTTTCTTTTGTATATACCATTT
>JAGFNQ010001320.1:0-54491 GCA_024364735.1 Boesenbergia rotunda | reverse complement strand
GCGAGCCCGAATTTGAAGGGATGTTTGCGTGCCAACAATGGTCCAACACTGATATGTGCCAAAATCTGTCAAAAAAAAAAAAAACCTAAAGGACAAGTTTAGAAACTCAAACCAATTCAATCTGCCAATGTGATGAAAATATTCAGGCCATGTAGAAATTTTGCTTGAGCCTCCTCTTCATATAAACTGAGTTCAAATTTTCTGGCTTATCAGAGAAAAAGTTTCAACTACGAGGAGCTGTGCCAAAGCTGTAAGTTGCTGCAGAATGCTGCATTCGGGAGCTACTGAAATGACATGGAGCTTCAAGACTGCTGGCCACAACATAACTGAATTCTGAATTCTAGATGCCAATTGAAGGAAATTCGGAGATGAAGGAAGAAAATGGCACAAAAATCTGAGCCAAAATGAGAAAAGCAGTTCATGCCAAAAAGAAACTGAAAATCTGCCCCTTTTGGGATCATAAATGATTTGGATTCAGAAAAGAGCTGCATGGAAGTTGGAATTGAGGAAGCTGAGTTCAGAAATAAATCTGATAGAACTTGACTTAAAGATGAGAAGAGCTAGGAGAAAATCTGGAATGCACTTGTAAATCAGTAACAAATTTGCTGAGCTGAAATTATTGCAAAGCTGAATCTGAATCTGAGTCTGAGTTTGCAATACTGAACCTGAGCTGCCGAGTGTGAAACTGTACTATCTGAAAACGAGCTGAATTGAAGCAGCACCAAACTGAAAAAAATCTGAAACTAAGGCAGAGTTTGGTGCCAAAAACAGAGGAAAAGAAAAAAATTCTGTGTAGATTAGGAATGAAGTGTAGTGGACTGACTTGAGCTGAAACTTTAAATTAAATTGCAATGGCAGCTGTTGAAATATGAAGCTGAAAAGCTAGGGTCGAAATGGGTTGAAAAATTTGTAAGGAGCTATTGTTTAAGTTTCATGTGCCAATTTGGTTGAGTTTGGTATCAAGATCAAGCAAGAAGAAGTAGTTAAGAAAGATAAATATTGAAAACAATTGAAGAACCAAGGAAGTTCAACCTCACGTTGAATTCGGTCAAGAGTTTGAAATGGAAAAAAATCCGTGCCTACAAAGAATTCACTGGAAATCAGCTGACTTTGCAGCTGATAGAAGATGTTACGGCCACTTTAGTTATTCTGAATTTAATGCTAAAAGCAGTGTAGAATCTCTGAAATCAAGCTGAGAAAGAATACTAAACTACATTGGATCTGCTTTGACCGAGTGCTGGAATTAAGTAGGCTAATGAAGTGGAGTATTACGCTGAGAATCTGAAAGGAAGTTTCTGTGAACCTAAAGAAAAATGATGAAGAGAAATCAAGGTCGAATCAACAATAATTCAAAATGGAGAACTGAATGGTTACATTATTATTTGATGTTTTGAGTTTCCTTCGATCAAAAGAGGCTGAGAAGGAATCAGAAATATATAATACTAAACTCAATCCGTAACACTGCAAACTTTGCAGTTTGAAGGCCATTTTATAGAGTTGCACTTTGAATTAAACACAGAATTTGCAGATATGTTGCTGGAATCATTGGAGCTGCAGATTGTTATGCCAAAACAAGCTGAATCGCATGCTGAGGGATTGAAATTCAGCTGAGTCAATGACGAACAGGGGAGTGTGGCAATAATTCATCAACTAACATTCATTCATGCCCATGTCTTCCACCATCACACTGAGCTATTCTTTTCTTTATCTCTTCATTTCTTTTCTAATACCTCAATTCTTGTTGCTTTAGTTCATGATTTCCTTGCAACTCAAAATAAGCCTTTATAAGTGTGATTTCAATGTCAAGGATGATGGTCGAGAGTAGAAGAGAAGCAAGCCTATGGAAATGCATGAACCATGAGTAGCTAGAGTGAGCCCCACTTGTATCATAAATTAGAAATTAGATTGAGAGCCACCAAAAACTCCCTTGAAAGGATTAGTGTGACAATTCATCTCAATCGATTCAGGATAGAGGAAGTACATTGAGTTGTTGACCAAGAACTAGAAATTAATCCATGTATACTTGGGTCTTTGAAATTTGGCAAACCTAGGTAACTTTCATTCAATTTTCTTCTAACATGATTGAGAATGTTTTAAGGGGGTGCAACATTAGTTGTTTCTTCATTTTGTTAACTTGCACGGGACGCACAAGAATAAGTGTGGGGGAGTGATAGGTTGGCACTTAGCATACTTATTTGGGTTCATATTTTGTGCATATCTTGAATATTTGTGCTCAATTTTACATGTTTTATCATGTTTAAGGATTAAGGATTATTTTGATGCATCAAGTTAACTTCCTACAATTATTGTAAAAATTCCTCATTGTCTTGAATTGAATTTTGTAGGGAAATTAATTTGGACCAAGTTAGCTCATGATCAAAGGCTTGGGCTTTGGATTTAAATATGGAAGAAGATCACAATCAAGTAATGGCCCAACCTACTCAAGTTGATACTTATTCAAGGCCCAAAATGTGAACCAAGCCTCATCAAGGACTCAAGCCAAGGTTTGACTCAACCCAAATCCAGAAACTTAACTGACCAAATCCAAGCTTAATCATCCTCCCCAATCCCTAATTCCCACTAAACCCAAATTGAACCCACTCCAATTTTGAACCGGTTCAGCCACGTATAAAAGCCAAATTTTGGCACGGTGAACAGTGGCTGCGCCACTATTCATCACTGCAATTTTCCTTCTTCGTTTCCTTCTCGGCAAGCCCCATTTCGATTTCTTCTTCTTCTCACGAGCTACAGGATCAGTAAGAGAGATTCAAAAGATTGTGAGGACGGTTTTCGGCAGCTGGAATCTCGGCTTCGAGGGTTTCGAGGGTGAGTTTGCGAGGATCCGTAACTGTTGCGAATTCACTGCTGATTTGCATATCGTGGCCACAATATCAAGTCAGATCAAGATTTTTCCATCCTCACGCTTCAGAGAGTTTCATCAAAGGTTCATCATTGCATCTCAATCAATTCTCGCCTGAAATCGCAATGGATCGGACAGCTTCCAGCCATTTGCCTCATTAACTCTGTTTGACTCTGATTTTCTGATCGCGAGAGGGTTTCTCAAGTGAAGATCTTCAGATCTGTTCAGAGCCAAGTCCATACGGTTTCCAGAAGATTTCTGGTTGATTTCTGGATCATTTTCAGCTCTTGGGTGACGCCAAGTAGTGTAGCTTGTGCTGTTTGATTGAAGTCGAGTGATGTTAGAATAGTTTAAGTTTCGATTCTGCAAATCGTTTTCTTCATTCGCTGCTATTCCTGAATTCTGACTTGTTTCATTTCAATTGTTGCTACGTAGTAACTCACCATTAGTTTCAACTTTCAGCATTTTGAATTTCTGCAATTTGAATTCAGTTCTCTAAATTTCTGCAAATTTATCTACTTCATAATAGGGGTTAGTTCCTGCCATAGGTTTAGGTTCTTTAGATCTAGCTCAAGTCCATAATCGGTTAACTGATTAGCAAGTAAACTTGTTAGTTAGTTAGTTAATATATTTTAGTTCCTGCTCTAGGATTAGTTTCAATCTAAGTGTTTAGTTGGTAATTTTCGGAACTCATGGTTAGTTTAACCGGCTCATTAGTTCATTACATTTAGCATAATATTCACATTTTGTTAGCTTTGAATCTTCACTGGTTTTCTCTCTTTTTGCATTTAAAGAATTGTTTGAAAATACCAAAACCCCCCATTTTACATTGAAAACCCCAAAAAGATCCCTAAGCCTAACTTCAAGCAAAGCTACTACTAGTCCTTGTGAAAAATACGACTCGAGGCCCCTACACTGCACTTTTCTTTTGTGAGCCGTGGGTTTTCGACACTTAATCAATTTGTGACCCATTCGTGACACTCCATTTTGGGCCTATCAGTGAGTCGGGATGATGATGCCCCCTTGATGAGCTCAAAATGTTCATCATGTTAAACCCTGCAGGTGGATTTGATCCGACATGATGATAAGGTTAGTGGTACTAGTCATGGAGCTAGAAGTCGATTAATTAAAATTGTCAGTAATTTAAATTAATTGACGGGCATTCGATATCTTAAACACGGGGGGATGGATGACTCATAATAGGTGGAGCCCATATGAAAATATGGGGGTTGGTGAGGTAATTCAATGAGGATCCTTTAGTGGAATGGATCTTCATTAATGGATCGGGTTTGGATCCATTACCAGGCCAAGATCCAACTCCTCCTCTTGGTTCCTATCTTAGTCCTATATAAACCCCATAGGATCATGAAACCAACGCTTAATCATCCAATTAATGTAACGAACCAGAAAATTCTCTTAATATTTTCTTAAAATATTAAGCATGTTTAAATAATTTTCCAAGGGACCTAGAAATATTAAGGGGAACTTTGGCCTAGAAAATCCATGTTTTCTCATTTAAATTGAGAAAACTAAGTACTAATGGGCTTTATGTGGGCTTTTTAGTACCATGATTATAGGTGGATTTCGGTAATAATTAGTATAAATATAAATAGGATTTAATTAGGTATATTAGCATGATTATGGGTAAGTCTTAGCCTAATTTCTCTATTTTAATGGAGAAATTAGGTACTAATGAGCTTTAAATGGGCTCCAAAAATGGGTATTAATTAGGTAAAATTAATATAAATTAGGAAAAATTAATATAAATATAAAAGAATTTTATTTAGGAATATTAGCATAATTATGGATGATTTTAGGGGAATTTTTGGAATTTAGGGAAAATAAAAATAATAAAATAAATGAAATAAAAATAAAATAAAAATAAAAGTGCATGAGCCAAGGATTGAACCTTGGACCTCTTGAACAACCATGTAAGCCTTAACCAACTCACCTAGCAAGGGATTTTTATGAGGAAATGAAGTGGATATAAGTTAAGATTAAGAAGAAGATGAAGAGTCATGGAGAGACTCTTCATTTACCTCCTTAATGGGCTATTAAAGGGGGGTTTTGGGAGTTACCTCTTCTTCCCATTACATTCATTTTCGAAACTCTTCCTCCCCTCATTCTTGCCGAGCACCAAGAAGGGGCTTTTCCCTTGGAAAAGCTTCCACCAAGGTTCCATCTCCTAGATCTAAGGTCTTCACAAGAATACAAAGACAAGGGGGCTCTAGTATCCAAAGATCTTGCAATCTTCTTCTCTTCCTAGGTTCGAAAAATCAAGAAACCCAAGGTAAGACTCCCTCACCTGTGGTATAATAGTTCCCTATGATTTTTAGCATGATATATTGGATAGTTTTTGGATTTGATGTTGAAAGGAAAGAAAACCAAGAACTTTATGTTTAAAGGTTTCGGCCACCATGTTTTTAAGATCTAAAATTATGCTAAATATCTGTATAATGCTATTTAATGTTCTCTCATGATGTTTAGAATTTAATTATAATATTTGGGAATTTTTGGAGTACCCTATGATACCCTAGGGTTTCGGCCAACATGAAAGAAACAAAAACTAAGAACCCTGAGTTTAAGTGTTTCAGCCACCAAGTTTTAAAGGTCTATAATTATGCTAAAAATTATGATAATGTTGTTTAATGTTCCCTTCTGATGTGTAGAGGTTAAGTATAATTTTTGGGAATTTTTGGAGTACCCTAGGACACCCTAGGGTTTCGGCCAACATGAAAGAAACAAAAACTAAGAACCCTGAGTTTAAGGGTTTCGGCCACCATGTTTTAAAGGTCTATAATTATGATAAAAATCATGATAAGTTTTTTAATGTTCCCTTCTGATGTGTAGAGGTTAAGTATAATTTTTGGGAATTTTTGGAGTAGCCTAGGACACCCTAGGGTCTCTGCCAACATGAAAGAAACAAAAACTAAGAACCCTGAGTTTAACGGTTTCGGCCACCATGTTTTAAAGGTCTATAATTATGATAAAAATCATGATAATGTTATTTAATGTTACCTTATGATGTGTAGAGGTTAGGTATAATTTTTGGGAATTTTTGGGGTACCCTAGGGGCCCCATATGGTTCGGCCAACCCCAAGGACCCAAGGGTTAGGGTTGAGTCTTTAACTTCAAGCATATGTTTATGTGTTGCCATGATATAAGGATGATGGAAGGTGATTATGTGAATTTTCACATGGCCTTGGGACTCCACAAGTTTCGGCCAAGAAGAGTTAATAGGGTAAAAGTTAAGATTTATTTCAAGTAAGGGTCCCAATGGCCCTATAGTAAGATGTGATTTGTGTTTATGAATGATATGTCATGTTTATGAATGATATGCCATGTTTATGAATGATATGCCATGTTTACGAATGATATGCCATGTTTACGAATGATATGCCATGTTTATGAATGATATGTCATGTTTATGAATGATATGTCATGTTTACGAATGATATGCCATGTTTACGAATGATATGCCATGTTTATGAATGATATGCCATGTTTTAGGATAATACGAATGTATGCCATGCTCTATGAATGATGTGTACATATTCCATGTCTAAGAATGAAAATGATGAATGACAAGTATGATGAATGAAAGATGATGCTTATGTCTTTAAGGCATAAATATGCTAAACGACACGGTCGATGGTCGACGGTACGACGGTCGAGAGGACCGGTAAATGGGCCAGTAGACGGGCCGAGCCGTAACAAGTTATGCTATGATAAGTATGCCATGAATGTCTTATGAATGATGAAACATGAAAAGTATTTTACTTTATGTATGGGCTTGTACCGGACCGAAGTATGGGTCCAAGGGATGGGCACCTTAAGAACGCCCCGGTTCTGGACTACCGAAGCTGTCCACGGTTCTGGCACTACCGGAGCTGTGCAACAGGGATGGGCACCTTAAGAACGCCTCGGTTCGGGGACTACCGACTATGCTGTCCTTACCCTAGTAGGTTGGGGCTCGCGACCTCAGACTTGCTAGGGATGCACGCTATGATGTATGTATGTGGTACAAGCCGGGGACCCCAAATGATGTTATGATGATTATGTTTAAGTAAATTAAAAGTATGTTTTAAAAGTTAAGCATCCCTTATGTATATGCATTCCACTCATGCATCCATTCATGCTATGCATTATGCTATGTTTATGATTTATGCCATGAAAGATGCCATGCTACTATGTTTATGATTTATGCCATGAAAGATGTCATGCTACTATGTTTATGATTTATGCCATGAATTATGTCATGCTACTATGTTTATGATTTATGCCATGAATTATGCCATGCTTAGAATGTCTACTATATTTATGATTTATGCCATGAATTATGCCATGCTTAAAATGTCTACTATGTTTATGAGTTATGCCATGAATTATGTCATGCTTGGAATGTCTACTATGTTTATGTTCATACCATGCTATGTATACGATAAGTGATGTAAGATGTTATGTTCCAAGTAGAGCACCAAGTATGTTAATGTTTTATGTGCTCATTATGAGATGATGAATGATGAATGGTTTTGTGAGTAGGAAAGAGTCTTACTAAGCCTGTGTGTTTATAGTCTTATTTCCTTATACCGCAGATCATTCAAGGGGACAATGAAGGAAGCAGCAGGAGGGCAAGAACGCATGTGTGTAGTAGTGACTTGGCCCAGGAAACTTTATGTTACAGTTTATGCTAGAACTTCACCTTGGTTAATTATATGTCTGAATAATGACCTGTGGAACCTTATGATATGATGTTACGTATGACATGATATGATATGATGCTTAAGTTCAAAGTTAATATGCTAAGGTTCCTATGTCATTAAGTTAAGAATGATAACAGGGCATGTTAAAGTTATTCCGCTGCCTTATGATGTCTACATGCCCTAAGCATGTTAACGTAACGCCGCTTACGAAAGAAAAAAAAAGCGGGCGTTACAGGTTGGTATCAGAGCAGTAACCATCTCACTACACACACATCAAGCCCTCTTCCTGCAGCTTCCAAATAAGTACCCCTGTGCATGTTTTATGATAGTAAGCACTTTTAAGATGTTATATGACTTTAAGATATGCAAGTAAGAACGATAGTATGATGAAAAAGTAGGTTAAGATACGTAACGATGAACGATATTTTATATTCTTTGATGAATTAGTATTTGGAATAATATAGGAGTAGGGAAAAAAAACTGATATTGACCATACCTGTCTTTGGTGAAGAAAAACATGGCTAGAAGATAGAGTAACCGACTTAACGAGGCAGCCCCACCGCCTGATCTGATGCAATTGGTGACCCAACTCCAGCGTCAGGTCACCGAACAGCAGCAAACCATTAATACCCTGATGAATCAACAAGAAAATTTTACTACTCCCCTGGCGAACCAGACTGGTGTACCTGTCGCGCCTACGGTTACGCAAACCCCTCCGTCAGGCTCGACCACTATAGCACGACAAGAGGCTTATCTGATCCAGTGGTTGAGGCTGAAACCGGAAAATTTCTCGGGTATCGGTGAACCGTGGGATGCGCAAGCATGGTTCAAAACCGTAGAGAGTACGATGGAG
The DNA here is from genome assembly GCA_024364735.1 of Boesenbergia rotunda. Lineage (NCBI taxonomy): Eukaryota > Viridiplantae > Streptophyta > Magnoliopsida > Zingiberales > Zingiberaceae > Boesenbergia > Boesenbergia rotunda. Next base: position 46,075 of record JAGFNQ010001320.1, on the reverse strand, counting down.
CTGCTGGACTGGCCGGAACATGAGAAGATTAAGTGTGCATCATTTTGCCTTTCTGGGGATGCCAGAATGTGGTGGGAAAGTGTAACGCCCGCCCTTCTCACACTAGGGCAGGGTTACGCGAACATAATTTTTTTTCGTTTTAGCGGAAGCATTTTGAAACTTGAAACTTGAACATGATACATGTATAATCTTGTACTTGAACATGTAAGGCATGAAACCTTTTAAACATCTTAGACATTGAGGAGAGCATGCTAGGTACCTTCACATTCTTATTTGCATAATAGAAGCATGCCACATGGTCATTTCTTAAGACAGAGGAGTAAGTATGAGGAAGGATAACATAATACTAAAGTTCTTTAGCAAGTATAAACTAAGTACTTAGCATATGTGCAAGAGTGAGCATGAAATATCCATATGAGTCTAATTATCTGCAAGTAGCAACTTAGTAAGTATGATTCAACATTTAACATGCAATACTCAGCATATGCATAACTAAATAAAACATGAGTAGATCTTCTTCCACCATGCCACCACCACACACATCTTTGCCCCTCCTGCTGCTCCCTTTAGTTTATCCATTCCTTACCCTTTTCTGCAGTACAAGGGAAACATGGAAACTATAAGCATATAGCTTAGTAAGATCCTTTCCTACTCACAAAATCATACGTTCCATCAAGTAGAGAAAACATCATGTCATAATAGTGCATAGCATTAAAACACTTAACTTAACATAGCATAAGGGAGCATATATACTTATCATAAGAAGCATACTTGAACTTAACATAATTCACCTTTATAGCATAATAGTCATATAGTCATGACAAGAAATGCAAATGCAAGATGCTCTTTTGAAAACATGCATAGGATGAGTTCATGCATATGCTTTTCTTAAAATCATACATATAGGTACTTAAACATACATCCATCATCATTGGGGGATCCCGGCTTGTACCTCTTACATACATACATAATGCGCGCATCCCTAATAGGCCGAGGTAGCTAGTCTCTAACCTACTAGGGAAACTAGGTCCGTTCATAGTCCGTCGACCTAGGGGCATCCCCTTACTAGTTCCGTTCATAGTCCGTCGACCTAGGGGCTTCCCTTACTAGGTCCGTTCATAGTCCGTCGACCTAGGGGCTTCTCGGGAGCCCATCCCCTTACTAGGTCCGTTCATAGTCCGTCGACCTAGGGGCTGCATCCGGAGCCCACCCGTGGACCTTGCTAGGATCCGGTACAAGCCATACAAAGTAAAATAGCATGCATGGATTTTATCATATCATAAGCATAGCATATTCTTGTTTCTTACTAGGTCCGTTCATAGTCCGTCGACCTAGGGGTTGCATAGCACATTCTTATCATATCATAAGCATATCATCATAACCTATCACATCATTATCATATCATGAGCATGGCATGCCTCTTATCTTATCATGAAGAGTGCTCTTAGTCCCGACTTACAGGGAAGCATCTCTTAGGCATTTCATCATACATAAGCCATGCTTAACATAAGGGTGCTTAAAGAGCTTAAACATAGACATGTACATCATGATTCTTAGAGCATGAAAAAGCATGGGAGAAGACATGTTATCACCTATACTACTCATAGCATATCATGAGTATCCTTGGCGTGCCTAATTGGGGTTGTAGCTTCCCCCTTAGCCCACATTCTTATTTAATCAGAAAATTCCAGCATATAAACTCTATGTTTAGAGCATGATAAACCATGAAAAACATTACACTAACATCATACATTAAGGTAGGCATCATAGGAGAGACATTAGAAGGCATGTTGGGGTTGTTACCCCTTCTTAAGTCCTACTTATCATTCTTTACAGAAAATTCCAGCATACATACCTTAGTTTCCAAGCATGTTAAAACCATGAATAAACCATATTTACATCATATATCATCTTACATATCATAGGAAGGGTCATTATCAAGCATACTAGGAGTTTAAACCTCTCTAAGCCCTAAAAGAGGTCCTTGACCGAAAATTCCAGCAAGCCTACTCCGGGTTTTTGGGGGCTTAAGGACAAGGAAAACATCATATTATCATTATCTATTTAGTCACACATCATGAGGAAAAACATATGCAAGTATAGGAGTAGTTTAAACTCTCGCAAGCCCTAAAAACCTTCTTGGCCGAAAACATCAAGAGCTTCATCCTATGTATAAACCATTTTAGGCACTCGAAACTATTGTAATGCAGGTGAGGGGATTACTTACATCCTTTCGCTTGAATTTCTCCTTCTCTAAAATCTTAAGGTGCCCTTGGTTGAAGGAAGGTGAGTGTTCTCCTTCCTAGCACTTCTATAGAACCCTTGACCCTAGTAGAGGGTAAGACCCTTGTAGACTTCTTCCTCCTTCCAATTCCCTAGGGTTGGAACCCTAGGGTGGTGTTTCGAAAATGAAAAGGGAGAAGGGAATTTCGGTGGTGAGGGTGAAGGGGAAGAAGAAGAGGAAGTTATTCCAACTTCTCTTTCCCTTATTTATACTTTTCTCATGAAGAGACATGTCTCTTCACTTCCCTAGTTTTTAACAAGCATGTTTCTTATTCCCTCTACATGAAATATGGCTTGGTACAATGGTTAAGACATGGAGAGTGCAACTAGGAGGTTCAAGGTTCAATCCTTGCTTCCTCCCTTCTACCTCTTCTTTTTATCACAATTTGCACTAATCCATATCAAAGCCCTTTAAGCCAAGCCTATCATGAAATTTCATAATATTAATAATATTTCATGAATTCATAATATTTCATAATATTTCATAAATATTATTTCATAATATTTTTAATATTTCATATTCATGAATCTATAATATTTCATGAATCCCATAATATTTCATATTCATGAATTCATAATATTTTCTAATATCCATGATACTATTTCATGAATTTCATAATATTTCATATTCATGAATTCATAATATTTCTTAATATTCCATAAATATTATTTCATAATATTTTTAATATTTCATATTCATGAATCTATAATATTTCATGAATCCCATAATATTTCATATTCATGAATTCATAATATTTTCTAATAATTTTTCCTGAATTCATAACATTATTTACATAATATTTTTATAATAATTTTCCATGAATCCAAAATATTATTCACATAATATTTCATAATGAATTCACAATATTATTCACATAATATTTCATAATGAATTCACAATATTATTCATGGTGAAATTTTGGGGTGTTACAATCCTACACATCTTATAAAAAGTTCGTCCCGAACTTTAAACAATTTCCAGGTACTCAAATCGTAAAATTGGGGTGTTACAGAAAGGGTCAAGGCCAAGAGACTGGTGAACCAGATGACGTGGTCAGACTTCGAATCAGAGTTCTTCGAAGAATTCTTCAATATGCGTGTCACAAACAAACACTACGACGAGTTCACGGAATTCCGACAGGGCAACCTCTCGGTCAATGAAGCCGTGAAGAAGTTTAATCGCCTGGCTCGTCTATGCCCTGAGCTGGTCCGCACTGAGAAAGAAAGGGTTCGACTTATGTTGAAGATGTTGCGGCCCGAAATAGCCCTGAACGTGGCCGGCGGAGTTAACAGGCCGCAGACCACCAAGGAGTTGTTTAGTAGTGCTTTGCTCACCGAGCATTACCTGAACAATATCAATCAGCAAAGGAAGGCATTAAATGAGAGAGGTCAGAAACCTCAGAGTACTAACGCTAATGGGAAGGGAAATCAGGGTGGTAAACGGCAGCCATGGGACGACCCCCAAGGGGGCCCAGCAAATAAACAGTCCAGGTTTCCCCTATGTGCTACATGCGGGAAAATGCATCCCGGGGAATGCCGCAAAGGTACGAACCGGTGTTTCATTTGCAGGGTGGAAGGGCACATAGCCTCTTACTGTCCTACCAAGAACCGGGCACCTCCCCAACAGCTTGTTCCGTACCAGGGTGCACCAGCGAAACTACATTGTATGCAAGCCGAGCTGGAAGGTACCCCGATGAGCCAAGGGAGATTAGAGGCCCCACCAACTATGGCGGATGCCAGGGTTTTCTCTATTACTAAGGAGGATGCCGCGAGTGCTTCAACGGTTGTCACAGGTCAGATACTTATTTACAGTCAGTATGCTACTGCATTATTTGATACTGGGGCAACACACTCGTTCATCTCTATGTTCTACACTAAGAAGATAGATATGTCTCCACAAGTTTAGACTGCAAGTTCTTGACAACCCTGCCTTCGGGAGAAATAAGGACATCCACTCCCGTGCTGCGTGCTGTGCCAGTCGGATTCGCAGGAAGAGAACTCTACTGCGATCTGATAGTACTTGACATGCAGGATTATGATGTTATAAGGGGAAGGAATTTTCTGAGCAAATACGGCGCTTCTGTCGAGTGCCGTAAACGAAAGGTGATCTTTCAACTATCGACTCTCGAAGCATAGAAGATGATAGACAAGGGATACACTGGATTCTAGCACATGTGGTTGACGTAAGTCAACCCAAGGACCAGAAGCTAGAAGATGTTAGGGTTGTAGGTAATTATCCAGAGGTATTCCCAGAGGAATTACCAGGATTAGCTCCTGATAGAGAAGTGGAATTCGAGATCGAATTGGTTTCTGGTACTAACCCGTTCCCCAAGGCACCTTACCGTATGGCAAGGTCAACGGTTTGAGGAATCCACCTGGGAACGCGAGGACGCGCTGAGACGCAGGTACCCAGAGATATTCTAAGTTCGAGGACGAACTTTCACGAGGTATGGGGGATTGTAACGACACGGAAAATTCTCTTAATATTTTCTTAAAATATTAAGCATGTTTAAATAATTTTCCAAGGAACCTAGAAATATTAAGGGGAACTTTGGCCTAGAAAATCCATGTTTTCTCATTTAAATTGAGAAAACTAAGTACTAATGGGCTTTATGTGGGCTTTTTAGTACCATGATTATAGGTGGATTTCGGTAATAATTAGTATAAATATAAATAGGATTTAATTAGGCATATTAGCATGATTATGGGTAAGTCTTAGCCTAATTTCTCTATTTTAATGGAGAAATTATGTACTAATGAGCTTTAAATGGGCTCCAAAAATGGGTATTAATTAGGTAAAATTAATATAAATTAGGAAAAATTAATATAAATATAAAAGAATTTTATTTAGGAATATTAGCATAATTATGGATGATTTTAGGGGAATTTTCAGAATTTAGGGAAAATAAAAATAATAAAATAAATGAAATAAAAATAAAATAAAAATAAAGGTGCATGAGCCAAGGATTGAACCTTGGACCTCTTGTACAACCATGTAAGCCTTAACCAACTCACCTAGCAAGGGATTTCTATGAGGAAATGAAGTGGATATAAGTTAAGATTAAGAAGAAGATGAAGAGTCATGGAGAGACTCTTCATTTACCTCCTTAATGGGCTATTAAAGGGGGGTTTTGGGAGTTACCTCTTCTTCCCATTACATTCATATTCGAAACTCTTCCTCCCCTCATTCTTGCCGAGCACCAAGAAGGGGCTTTTCCCTTGGAAAAGCTTCCACCAAGGTTCCATCTCCTAGATCTAAGGTCTTCACAAGAATACAAAGACAAGGGGGCTCTAGTATCCAAAGATCTTGCAATCTTCTTCTCTTCCTAGGTTCGAAAAATCAAGAAACCCAAGGTAAGACTCTCTCACCTGTGGTATAATAGTTTCCTATGATTTTTATGATTTTTAGCATGATATATTGGATAGTTTTTGGATTTGATGTTGAAAGGAAAGAAAACCAAGAACTTTATGTTTAAAGGTTTCGGTCACCATGTTTTTAAGATCTAAAATTATGCTAAAAATCTGTATAATGCTATTTAATGTTCCCTTATGATGTTTAGAAGTTAAGTATAATTTTTGGGAATTTTTGGAGTAACCTAGGATACCCTAGGGTTTCGGCCAACATGAAAGAAACAAAAACTAAGAACCCTGAGTTTAAGGGTTTCGGCCACCATGTTTTAAAGGTCTATAATTATGATAAAAATCATGATAATGTTGTTTAATGTTCCCTTCTGATGTGTAGAGGTTAAGTATAATTTTTGGGAATTTTTGGAGTACCCTAGGACACCCTAGGGTTTCGGCCAACATGAAAGAAACAAAAACTAAGAACCCTGAGTTTAAGGGTTTCGGCCACCATGTTTTAAAGGTCTATAATTATGATAAAAATCATGATAATGTTTTTTAATGTTCCCTTCTGATGTGTAGAGGTTAAGTATAATTTTTGGGAATTTTTGGAGTACCCTAGGACACCCTAGGGTCTCGGCCAACATGAAAGAAACAAAAACTAAGAACCCTGAGTTTAAGGGTTTCGGCCACCATGTTTTAAAGGTCTATAATTATTATAAAAATCATGATAATGTTATTTAATGTTCCCTTATTATGTGTAGAGGTTAGGTATAATTTTTGGGAATTTTTGGGGTACCCTAGGGGCCCCATATGGTTCGGCCAACCCCAAGGACCCAAGGGTTAGGGTTGAGTCTTTAACTTCAAGCATATGTTTATGTGTTGCCATGATATAAGGATGATGGAAGGTGATTATGTGAATTTTCACATGGCCTTGGGACTCAACATGTTTTGGCCAAGAAGGGTTAATAGGGTAAAAGTTAAGATTTATTTCAAGTAAGGGTCCCAATGGCCCTATGGTAAGATGTGATTTGTGTTTATGAATGATATGTCATGTTTATGAATGATATGCCATGTTTACGAATGATATGCCATGTTTACGAATGTTTATGAATGATATGCCATGTTTTAGGATAATACGAATGTATGCCATGCTCTATGAATGATGTGTACATATGCCATGTCTAAGAATGAAAATGATGAATGACAAGTATGATGAATGAAAGATGATGCTTATGTCTTTAAGGCATAAATATGCTAAACGGCACGGTCGATGGTCGACAGTACGACGGTCGAGAGGACCGGTAAATGGGCCGGTAGACGGGCCGAGCCGTAACAAGTTATGCTATGATAAGTATGCCATGAATGTCTTATGAATGATGAAACATGAAAAGTATTTTACTTTATGTATGGGCTTGTACCAAGCTGTCCACGGTTCTGGCACTACCGGAGCTGTGCAACAGGGATGGGCACCTTAAGAATGCCTCGGTTCGGGGACTACCGACTATGCTGTCCTTACCCTAGTAGGTTGGGGCTCGCGACCTCGGACTTGCTAGGGATGCGCGCTATGATTTATGTATGTGGTACAAGCCGGGGACCCCAAATGATGTTATGATGATTATGTTTAAGCAAATTAAAAGTATGTTTTAAAAGTTAAGCACCCCTTATGTATATGCATTCCACTCATGCATCCATTCATGCTATGCATTATGCTATGTTGATAAGATGATATGCTTACGTTTCATGTTAAGAAGTATGCATGAGAATGAATGATCTATGCCATGATTATGTTAGGAAGATGTTCGTATGCTATGATAGGTATTATGCCATGCTACCATGTTTATGATTTATGCCATGAAAGATACCATGCTACTATGTTTATGATTTATGCCATGAAAGATGTCATGCTACTATGTTTATGATTTATGCCATGAAAGATGCCATGCTACTATGTTTATGATTTATGCCATGAAAGATGTCATGCTACTATGTTTATGATTTATGCCATGAATTATGCCATGCTACTATGTTTATGATTTATGCCATGAATTATGTCATGCTTAGAATGTCTACTATGTTTATGATTTATCCCATGAATTATGCCATGCTTAAAATGTCTACTATGTTTATGAGTTATGCCATGAATTATGCCATGCTTGGAATGTCTACTATGTTTATGTTCATGTCATGCTATGTATACGATAAGTGATGTAAGATGTTATGTTCCAAGTAGAGCACCAAGTATGTTAATGTTTTATGTGCTCATTATGAGATGATGAATGATGAATGGTTTTGTGAGTAGGAAAGAGTCTTACTAAGCCTGTGTGCTTATAGTCTTATTTCCTTATACCGCAGATCATTCAAGGGGACAATGAAGGAAGCAGCAGGAGGGCAAGAACGCATGTGTGTAGTAGTGACTTGGCCCAGGAAACTTTATGTTACGGTTTATGCTAGAACTTCACCTTGGTTACTTATATGTCTGAATAATGACCTGTGGAACCTTATGATATGATGTTACGTATGACATGATATGATATGATGCTTAAGTTCAAAGTTAATATGCTAAGGTTCCTATGTCATTAAGTTAAGAATGATAACAGAGCATGTATAAGTTAAAGTTATTCCGCTGCCTTATGATGTCTACATGCCCTAAGCATGTTAACGTAACGCCGCTTACGAAAGAAAAAAAAAGGGGCGTTACAATTAATCCGCCCAAGGCTCTCTCTCTTCTCCTCTCTCTTTTCTCTCTCCTAGGGCGCCGGTTAGAGAAGAAGGGAAACCTTCTTCTTCCTCATCCCATCTCTTCTCCTCCAAGTGCGCCGATCACTGCTAGAGAAAGGGAGGCTCTTTCTCTTCCTTTTGTGGTGTACGGCGAGGAGGAGAGGCAGCCGGTGGGTGGCGTGCGAGAGGGGCCGGCTGGCGGCTGTGCAAGGCGGCGGCGCAAGGTCGAGAAGGAGAGTTGTTTGGCTAGTTTTGGGTAAAGGTGAAGCTTGTTTCTCCTCTTCTCCTTCTTCTTCATCTTCCTCTCGAAGGCAGCCTTGTGGCCGACGAAGGGAGGAGCTCCCTTAAGGTCGGCGGCGCAAGCTCAAGGGAGAAGTGGGTGGCGTTGCAAACACTAGGGTTAGGGTTTCGGGTAGAGCAAGAAGAAGATCTTTGGTGAGTCCTTGGTGATCCGGTTCTCGGTAGCTCATCGCCCACACGACATCCGGGAGGGGAGGGACATAAGGTAGAAGGCTGTGAGGTAAAGGAAGGTATAACTCTCTTCCTTGGTTCCTTATTTCATCTCGTCATTTCATGTAATTAATTAATTATTGGTGTTGTGATTATTAGTTAATCATATTAATAATTAATTAATTGGACCCCGATTATAAACACAAAAACCAGCGATCCACTCGTCGTCTCTTCCGCGGTCGTTTGGTTAGGAGAATTACAAGGCTCGATCTTTGTGATTGGCCAAGTTGTAATTCGTACCGAATGATACGATGACGAATTGGTCGTTGGGAGACGGGTCTCCATTCGGATTAATTTTTAATCCGTAGACATGGAGAGGTCTCTCAAGGATGACCAAATATTCGCTAGGGAAACCCGCTAAGCCATACCCATCACACCGCGTGTCACAGAAGATACACAGGTGGTACCTCGTCGTAGTGGGAGGGTTGCCAGACAACCTAAAAGATTCATGTTTTTGGGAGAGTCTTTGGACTTGGTCCCTGGAGAACATGAACCGGATCCCTGGACCTATGATAAGACACTCAAAGATATGGATGTGGATTCTTGGCAAAGGGCAATGAATTCCGAGATAGAATCTATGGATTCTAATCATGTCTGGGAGCTAGTAGAACCACCCAATGGGGTAAAAGCCATTGCATGCAAGTGGATCTGTTGGTGCCGGAAGCACCTAAGTCAAACCTGTGTTTTGATAATGGCAAAGGGTTCAGGAGTTAAGGTGTTAATGTGATCTAACAAGCTTACTAAGTGTGCAGGAAAGTCCTAGGTATACTAGGCAAGAAGTCCTGGCAAAATGCTGGGCAAGAAGTCCTGGTCAAGAACTGGGCAAGAAGACCTGACCGGAAGTTGGCCAAAGAAGTCCTGGTCGAGGACTGGGCAAGAAGTCTTGGAAAAGGGTTGGGCAACGAAAACCTGACCGGATGTTGGGCAAGAAGTCCTGGTCACGGACTGGGCACGAAGACCTGATCGGGTGGATTGGGCAAAAGTCCAACCGGAGGAGCTGGTTGGCAAAAGGTAAACTCTCCTGAGAGGAGTAGGTGAGGACAAGTTCCCTGTGCGAGGGAACAGTAGGCGTCAGTTCAACCTACGGTTCCATTTGGGAGACCCAAAGTCAGAACCAAGACAACTTAGGCTGTAAATAATGGCTAACATATTTGCTTCTTGTGTTTTGAAACTAACCTTGGTTGCAGGAAACGAAGGAACATGTTTCTGCAGTTGAGGCACCTCAAAGGAGTGAGGCGCCTCACTGGGGCTAGGTGCTCGGATGGATACGGGCCCCCAGGTCAAGGCCAAAACAGAACCATCGAAGCAAACTGCCATGAAGCCTCTGGACCAAGTCAACTCAGGCGCCCATGTTAACACAGGCGCCCCCATCAGCCCAGGCGCCCCAGTCGAGTGGATAAGCACTGACCGAGCCTGCGGATAGGAGTTCTCATTGGAGAGGCACGTGTCAGGCACCTCCATCGACACAGGTGCCCCTATGGGTGCTATAAAAGGGGGTTCACCCCCAAGGCTTCAGAGAACTTTGCTCACAACGCTCCAAGCACTTTCGTTCAAGCGCTACGCTCCGACAAGCTCCGACATCAAGATTCCAGCGACGACGATGACCCTCTGCTCCGAACTTCGATCCACCTCGGGCGTCGGTAAATTTAATTTACGAAAAGTGTTGCAATTTTAATTCCAATTCTATATCTGTACTTAAAGTTGTAAAAGATTTTTCCGAATATAGAATTGCCCAATGTAAACGGTTAAGAACCGTGGGCCTTGGAATAGGAGCCGACCGCGACTCCGAACCAAGTAAAATCAACTTATGTTCGCAATTGTTTTATCATTTTCCACTGCGTAATTGCTCTAATTTCCGAAAAATTTGATATTGATATTCACCCCCCCCCTCTATAGATTTTCTCCGATCCAACAAGTGGTATCAGAGCGGGTGACTCAAATTTGGTGCAACCACCAGTTTGAGAGTTTTTTTCGGATTAACGAAATTTTTTAATTTTTTAATTTTTTTTCTCTCTCGAATCTCTCTCGTTAATCGAGGTTGGTGCAACACCACTCGGTTTTTTCGTTGCAATTATTTTCTTCCGCACTACTAATCCAAGATTCAGTCTTGGAACGAGTTTTTTTTTGTGTTATTTTTTCAGAAAATATTAATCGTCATGCAAGAGGGATTCAGCACAACCAGACCACCTCTTTTCAGTGGAGAAGATTTCTCCAACTGGAAAAGTAGGATGGAAGTCCACCTGAAAACATAGGTGGACATATAGATAATCATCCAATCTGTCCTAGAGATTCACAAGAACACAGAAGGAGTGGCACAACACTATACTGAATGGGATGCCTTGTTGAAAAAGAAGATCGAGGTTGATGTAAAGGCAACCCAAACTTTGCAATGCGGTTTGACCAAGGAGGAGCTGAACCGGGTGGGACCCTTCAACAACGCCAAAGAACTTTGGAACCAAGATGATCGAGCTGCATGAAGGCACCTCCGACACCAGAATTAGCAAATGAGATCTGTTGCTGAATAGACTCTACACGATCAAGATGAACGAAGGAGAATCAGCAACACAGCTCCATGCCAGAATCCAGGAGTTGATGAACGAGCTGCATACAATAAGTCACAAGGTCGAGAACCGTGACCTAATCAGGTATACTCTAAACGCTTTCCCAAGGAACACATTGTGGGCATCCATGGTAGATGCCTATAAGGTTTCCAGGGATCTCTCTAAAATTAAGTTAGATGAACTTTTCTGTGAATTAGAACTACATGAATAGACTAACGCCACTTTGGCCGAGAAGAGTATAACTTTCATTGCATGAAAACCTCAAGGAAAAGCCCCCAAGAAGAAGATTCAACCAGCACCCGAGTCTGACTCAGACTCAGATTCAGAAGATAGCGAAGGGGATCAACCCAAATTGGTTCGGCTAGCTCAAGACTACTACAAGGAACTCAAGTACCAAACAAACAAAAAGAAATCAAGCCGAAGAAAGGAAGATCTAGCAGACCCTTCAACAAGCTCGAAGATCAAGCCCAACATCACCTGCTACGAGTGTAATAAAAAAGGACACTACAAGTCAGAGTGCCCCAATCTGAAGGAGACCAAGAAGGCGCGAAGAAAGAAGGCTCTACAAGCCACCTGGGACGAATCCTCTTCCGAAGAAGAAGAAGAAGCTACACACGCAAACCTCCTCACCCTAACTGCCTCGTAAGACGTTGACTCCGGATCAGAATCGAAACCAGACGACGGAAGGCTTACAATCTCGAAGAACGGGCAAATTACGGTAAGGGGTTATTCAGAATATGAACTTTCAAAATTAATTTCGTATTTATCTCGAAACTTAGCGAAAGCCAAAATCCGAGTCGAGTCCCTCCAACAGGAAGTAAAACGCCTGAAGGAGGAAGCCGACTCGAGGTCCTTGACCGAGAAAATTCAAGAAGGAACCTCCACTCAAGTTCAAAAGCTTGAGGAAGAGAATTCTGTTGGATCGAGAAGAACGATAAAGGGGGGGGGGTGAATATCGTAAAACGTTTTTGGATTCTTAAAGAGAATAAGTAGTGGAAAATAGAGAAACACACAAACCAAACACAGGCGATTTTACTTGGTTCGGAGTTGCGGTCGGCTCCTACTCCAAGGCCCATGGTCGTTGACCATTTACTGCGGGCAATTCTATATGTGCGCAAAAGTTTACAGAGAGATATTACAATTGTAAACTGGGAATTAAAAATTACGCTCTTTCGTTACCGACTCCAGGTGTGGATTGTACTTCTGAGCAGAGAGTCGTCGTAGGCGCTGGAATCTCGAGATGGGAGGTTTATGGAGCAGAGCGCTTGAGTAGAAGAGCGTATTGGCGTTGGAAAGTTGTGTTGAGAAGCCTTGGGGGTCGAGCCCCTTATATAGTGAGTCTGGGGGCGCCCTCCACGTGTCACTTGATCCGACAAACTCTCGGTCAGCGATTATCCCTCCAGGATCCGGCTGAGGTTTGACCGGGGCGCCCGGGACGCAGGGGGCGCCCGGGTTGACTCGGTCCGCTGGCTTCTCGCTGAGTTAAACTCTATCCGTTTCGTTGGCTTGGCATCCGGGGCGCCCGGGAGCACGGGGGCGCCCGGGAGCATGGGGGTGCCCCGCCTAATGAGCTTCCGAAGCGTTTTCTTGCTCAACTCTTGTTTGGCTTTTACCTAGGGCGCCCGGGACCTCCCGGGCGCCCAACCCAGCAGCTGCCTCTCTCCTTTGAGGCGTTCTAAGCTGCAGACACTCGTTCCTTCGGTCCTGCATCCAGGGTTAGTACCAAACATGATAAAGCAATTATGTTAGTGAGTCTTACAGCCGTAGCTGTCTTGGTTCTGATTTTGGGTCTCCAAAATGGAACCCTAGGTCGAACCGACGCCTACTGTTCCCTCGACGGGGAACGCGTCCTCACCTACTCCTCTCAGGAGAATTTACCTGTTGCCAACCGGCTCCTCCGGTTGGACTTTTGCCCAGCAGTCCTTCGCCAGGTCTTCAGTACCAGGCAGTCCTTCGCCTGGTGCCCAGCAGTCCATCGCCAGGTCTTCGGTTCCAAGCAGTCCTTCGCCTGGTGCCTAGCAGTCCTTCGCTAGGTCTTTGACTCCTAGCATCCCTTCGCTAGGTGCCCAGCGGCCCTTCACTAGGTCTTAGGGTTCAGATGCCTAGCAGTTCTTCGCTAGGTGCCTAGCAGTCCTTTGCTAGGACTTCAATCTGCACACTCAAGTAGTATGTTAGATAAACATAACATCTTAACTTTTGAACCCTTTTGCCATTATCAAAACACAGGTTCGACTTAGGTGCTGTCTGCACCAACAATCTCCCCCTTTTTGATTTATGGCAACCCGATTCATAAAGTTAAGTTAATTCATACAGTTGATGTAACAGTTTAGTTTCCTCCCCTGGAAGGAATCTCCCCCTAGGTTTTTCAAAGGTTCGTGGGGTTTGAAAAAAATCTAAGTCAAAATAATGGAATTAATTTTTCAATACTTAGAACATTTTTCAAAAGAAATTTTAGAAAAATATTTTCCAAAAAGAATTTGGTTGGGCACTTTGGAAAATTCATACTTAGGAAAAAATTTCTTGGGTCAAGTACTTAACAAAAATTTTGAAAACAATTTAGATCAAGTACTTTTGAAACAGTTTTGGAAAATCATAGATTTAAGTACTTTGAAATAGTTTTGAAAAAAAAACTTAGATTTAAGTACTTTTAAATAGTTTTGAAAAAAAAACTTAGATTAAGTACTTTGAAATAGTTTTGAAAAAACTTGGATTAAGTATTTGGAAAAAAAAGGATAAAGTTTTTCAAATTTTGAAAAAAAACTTAAAATTTTAAAGCTAACTTAAAATTTTAAAGCTTCTCTCTTTTCCTATCTCTCCCCCTTTGCCATATATCAAAAATAAAGCAATATAGCAAAAATAAATTGCATAAGGATATGACAAAAGAATAATGTGCTGTACTGAACCAATTCAAGATATACACTGAACCAAACCAATTTTAATTATCTCTTTAGGGTCATGTCTAACCCAATTAGCTACTTACTAACTGTTATAAACAGTAGTTTTCACTAGGGTTAGTTAAGTGTTCTGTTCAAGTTAGATTTTCTAAGCTTGACACTTAACTTGATTACTGTTTAAGTTGTATTTAGTGCCCCAATTACTGCAGATGCACTGACATAAAGCATCTTGAATTAAGGCAAAGACCTAAGCATCTCAACCCATTCTAGGTTATCAGTCAAAAGTACCCTACGGTGCTTGTGAGATGCTGGCTTCTAGATCTATAGGTGCATGCAATTCTAGGGTTAGGGCCTAAGCTAAGTCCATTTTTGAAAAAGCCCTAGTTTTGAAGGGGTAGTTTTAAATAAAACTAAGTCAGAAAATTGATTTTTAAAATTGTAAAAAGATTTTGAAAATTAAGTAAAGCAGTTTTAAAATTATTTTAAAACTGATTTTCAAATCAAGTAAAGCAGTAAGAAAACCAAAAGTAGAGTAAACCTATTCTACCAAGCATAATCCCTGATAAAGATCAAATAATCATGAAAAAGCAAATAGTCAACTCAATAATCAGCTGGTCAAAGGAGAAGACCAGGATAGTCACACCATAATCAGACACAAGTCAACCCTACTGAGTAGGGGTAGTCAAACAGTCACTAGTACAATGCCAATCAAATCTAGGAGGAGGGACCGGGATGATCAGAAGAGTCTGGCTGCCAGGATCGAAATAGCGACATCATCTCATGATATCGAGTGTCGCTAGTCTCCCTATCGGCTCTGCGGGCACTCATGTACTCAGTGTAATAGGCCTGATTTGCCTCCATTTCTTCAGCATGATTTGCCTCCACTTCCTCCCGGAGTCTCTGGATCTGTGTCTCAAGTCGCGTCACTCTCTCGTAGAGTGTCGGTGGAGGGGGCTCGTCTATGTGCTCTCGAACCTCAGCTGCCTGATCTGCTACATCGACCTCAACGTCCTCATCCAAGTCGATCTGGGGTCCGGCTCTCTGACGCCTCCACGACAAAACCCTGGTACCCGATACCTCTACACCAGCAAGGGAAAAGTTCCTAAAACCTATCTCATCGAAGTCAGTCATCGCGGCCATCTCACCTTCGGTGATGTTACGACCGTGATGATGAAGAATGGAAGTGATGATGTGGCAATAGGGGGTGCGTACCCGTCCCTGAGTGGTAACACTGGACGCATGTAGAATTGTGTGGAACATGTGGAGTCCAATGTCAATATCAAGATGATGGATCAATGCATATAGGAGGAAGGTGTGAAATGGTCACATAGTAGCGACGTCTCTAGTGGATAAAGGCAGAATGCAGCGGACTAGAACTCTATATAGAGCGTAGTCCTGTACCTGAAGGTCAACAGACTGAAATCGTCTGGCCAAGGGGTTTCTAGCATGCCTATAGAAGTAGGAGTGTAGAGTATCTTGGGTAATGTGAGAGTAGGGAGCATCAAAGGAAGGATCCCTAGGA
This sequence comes from Boesenbergia rotunda, assembly GCA_024364735.1. Lineage (NCBI taxonomy): Eukaryota > Viridiplantae > Streptophyta > Magnoliopsida > Zingiberales > Zingiberaceae > Boesenbergia > Boesenbergia rotunda. The sequence continues at coordinate 30,242 of JAGFNQ010001320.1, read as the reverse complement.
GGGTTACAGCAAAAGGTGGACTGTGAGAGTCGTAGTCCAAGAAATCGGTTGAGCAACGAAGGTGTGATTGTCAAGGGTATCCCTTGAACGGTGGTGACGAACATAAGACCATCCTGTCTAATTATGTTGTTATAGAATTCTGCACATAAGGATGTGTTAATTGGATGAGTGCAGAATACAAGGTTGTCTAATTGGTAAAAGTTGATAACATTCATGGCCAAGGGACAAGATTGAGTGAAGAATTGCCTATTTAGGTAACTTGTCTTTATGGGTTTATATGTTGTTCGAGCAAATCTATTGCAAAGTTATAAACCTAGGATCGGGACTAGTTCGGTACCGGGGTTTGATTGGTTTGCTCGACATTTTCTAAAATAAGAAGTATGCGTTTAAACGAAAGGAATTGAGAAAAATAATTTTAAATGCGTAAAAAAAAGAAAAATTATACCGAGTAGCCGTTCGGGGAGGCATGGTCGAGGTTGGAGGAGCAAGAGGGTCACTTGGTCGCCTTGGAAGAAAAAGAGTTAGAGAGGAGAAGGGTTTTGGGTGTGGCAAAATGAGGAGATTCGGGTTCCTTATATAGATGTTTTGGGACAGTGTCTACTGCCTTTGGCAGAGACCTAAAGCTGGTCGGGGGCGCCCAGGTCAGATTGGTATGGCAGCTTTGCTGCCTTTGACCGGTCCTGGGGGCGCCCGCAAGGGTCGGGGCGCCCTAGTTAGGGTGTCATGGTAGTTTTTCTTCCTTGATCGAAGTGAAAGTGTTGTGCGGGGTGCCTGAGGTGTCACGAGCGCCCGGGTTAGGTTGGAATTGACGGCTTTGATGTTTTGTTGATCATTTGACCATGGTTTAACTATTTTGACCACGATTTGACTGCTTTGACAATGGTATGACTATTTTGACCATGGTTTGACCATTATTGAATCAAGCAATAATCAAGTTCTAAGCTACCGAATTTAACAACAGTACAAAGATAAACTAAATTTTTATTTAAATTAATTTTTACCTTCTCACCCATTCTAGAGTTATCAATCACGTTTGCCTTATGGGTTTTGTGAGATAGGTTTTAATAGATAGAATTATTTTGAAAGATTGTGATTTATTTTGAAAAAGTTAAATTAATTCTGAAGACAGTTGATCTTGAGTTTATTAAAAAAAATGTTTGAATCTACAATTAACTGAAAATTTGTGTTAGATTCGAATTTGACAAAGAATAATTTGAATTTCAAAAATTGGCTTCCAGGTCTTGGCGAGGCACTATACCTTCTTTGGCTGTAGCCTTATTGGATCATCAACCCTTTCCTTGACAAAGCCTTTTAATGAAATTTCATTTTCAAAATTATTTTTTGAGAATCTGGTCTAACTAGTTTGGGTTTTGGACGGTAGCTTCTGCTAGTTTCACCAGTCTAAAGAGACCAAGTATACTTGACCTTATTAGAATTGGCTTCCCTAACGTACTATCATCTCACCGCTACCCAATACTATGTTGTTCAACTTTCAGTTAAGTTGGTTCAGTCCTTAAACTAACCAACCCTAAGTCTAAGCATAGTAAATTGCAGAAATTAAATAGACAAGCAATCAAACAATTTAAAAACAAGAGTAGAAATTTATCTAACTATGAATATTGTTTTTAATTTAGCTCCCCCTGGACTAAAGCCGCGATAATGGTTTGGCAATATGTGAATCTTGTCCTTGGGGATCCAATACTGATTTGATCCAGTTTGTTTGTTCAGGCACAGTTTGGGTACCCATGCCTGAGTTTAAGGTCTGGACTGGTTCAGTACAGCATAGTAGGATCTTTGTCTAGACTTGGTTCTATAGCCTAATTCGGATCGATTTAGAACTGACTTCTATTTTCCAAGAATCATGTCAAGACCCTTGGAACCAGAAGTGAACCGTTCTAAGGCTGATCTAAGGTCCTTGACTTGAGTTTTCAAGGAGGAGTTCTCTTTCTCAAGTTTTTCAACTTAAGTAGAGGTTCCTTCTTGAACCTTCTCAGTTAAGGATCTAGAGTCAGCTCCCTCTTTTAGGAGTTTTACTTCCAATCCGAGAGATTCGACTTGGAGTTTAGCTTTCGCCAAGTCTCTAGAAAGATACACAATTAATTCATTTAACTGATTTCTAGTAAAACCACTTACAGTTATTTCTCCATCCTCTGAAAATGTAAGTTTGCCGTTGTCCGGCTCCGATTTTGACTCGGTCTCGATTTGTTCTGAGGCGGTTAGTGCGACCAGGTTCGACTGTGGGGTCTCTTCTTCTTCTTCGGAGGAGGACTCGTCCCACGTTGCCTGAAGTGCCTTCTTCTTTCTCGTCTTCTTTGTTTCCTTCAGATTGGGGCATTCAGTCTTGTAGTGACCCTTCTTCTTGCACTCGTAACAGGTCACGTTTGGTTTGTTCTTTTCATTTAAGGGTTTAGCTAGTTCTTCCTTTCTTCGTGTAACGACCCAGAAAATCTTCTCAATATTTCTTTAAAATATTGATCATGTCTAGATAGTTTGTGAAGGAGCCTAGAGATACTAGTACGAACCTTAGCCTAGTTATCCATAATTTTCTCATTTAAATTGAGAAGTTATGTACTAATGGGCGTTTCTAGTACCAAGGTTATTAGTGGATTTTAGGTAAAAATTAATATAAATATAAATGGGTTTAAATTAAGAATATTAGCATGATCATGGGTGAATTTTAGGGGATTTTCGGAAATAAGGGGAAATAAAAATAAAAATAAATAGAAAAATAAAGTTCATGCACCAAGGATTGAACCTTGGACCTAGTGTATAACCATGCATGTACTAACCAATTCACCTAGCAAGGGAGTGATAGTGGAGAATGAAGTGGATTTTGGTTAAGGCTTAGGGAAAATGAAGAGTCAACAAGGGAAGAGACACCATGACTCTTCACTTGCCCTCTTCATTGTGAATAAAGGAGAGGGATGATAACTTACATCAAGGATAGTTATTCCTCTCCTCCTCATCCACCAAGCCACTTCTCTCATCCTTCTCCCTCCTTCTAGCCGAAACCCATAGGTGGGCTTTCCCTTGGGAAAAGTTCACAAGAAGGTCTCTCTTCCAAGATCCAAGGCTTTTACAAGGTTACAAAGGCTAGGGGTGGTCAAGAGGCAACAAGATCTTCATCTTTCTCCCTATCTAAGGTCTATAACCAAGATAAACCAAGGTAAGACTCCCTCACCTGTGGTATAATAGTTCTCCTTGATGTTTATCATAATATGAAATTTGGTTTGGGTTTGATGTTTAGAAAACCATGATTTGGACCCCTATAACTTTCAGCCACCATAGGTTTTGGGTCCAAGATGATGTTAAAAATTTCACTAATGCTCTCTAATATTTTCTTATGATGAATATAGGTTAAAATAGGATTTGGAGAATTTTTGGAGTACCCTAGTACCCTTTAGGGTTCGGCCAACACCATGATTCCATGGTTAGGGTTGGATCTAAACCTTCAAGTATGTATCTTGTGTATCTTTATGATACAAGGGAAGTTGAGGGTGATTTATGTGAATTTTCACAAGGCCTTGTAACCCTAAAGGTTTCGGCCAAGAAGGGTCCTAGGGCAAGGAGTAGGGCTTACTTCAAGTATGGGTTCCAATGGCTCCTAGGGTATGGTATGGATGGTGTAGATGATTAATTTGGAAATTTTAGGAATCTTTTCCATGAACCCATGGCCCTTGCATGTTTCGGCCAACCCAAGAAGAAGGGCTAGGAGTTAGGGTTAACCCTAAACATGAGCCCTAATAGCTTCCTATGGCCTTATAAATAATGAATGGTCTTTTTCCTTACCTCATGCTACCTTACATGTCAATTTAATGATAGAACCCCTCCTTACAAGTTTCAGCCAAGCAACATGATTAGGGTTTAGGTGGAGTTAGGGTTTCAAGAATGATGGTTTATAGCTTATTATGATGTATAAATATAGGATCAAGCATGTGGTAGAAAATTATGTTACCTATAGCCCTAACCTTAAGTGTTATGTTTCATGTTGGTATGTCATGTTTGATGCCATGCTTAGTAAGGTTTATTCATGAATGTCTTATGTTCTATGTCATGCTCTTAGATAGTAAGTAGCATGTTTATAGAAGTTCTACCCATGCATGCTTGTGATAGATACTATACTTATGTATGCAATGCAATGCTTATCTTATGTATCATGATCATGCAAGTTCTATGAATTAGGAGGATAGTCTATGTAAATATGTCATGTTTTATGAATATAATGCAATGCTTATCTTATGTCTCATGATCATGCAAGCTCTATGAATTAGGATAATGGTCTGTGTAAACATGTCATGTTCTATGAATACAATGCAATGCTTACCTTATGTATCATAATCATGCCAGCACTATGAACAAGAATGATGTTTATGTAAGCATGTCATGTTTTATGAATAAAGATAATGCTTATGCCTTAAGGCATAATGATACTATGCATTAAGTATGAACGATGAAAGGTCAAGTATGATTTATGTCATGCTTCATGTAACAAGGTTATGTTATGTTTAAATATACTATGAATGTCCCATGAATAATGAAGTATGTGAAGTTATTTTACTTTATGAATGGGCTTGTACCGGACCGAAGTATGGGTCCAAGGGATGAGCACCTTAAGAACGCCCCGGTTCTGGACTACCGACTATGTTGTCCACGGTTCTGGGACTACCGAAGCTGTCCAACAGGGATGGGCACCTTAAGAACGCCCCGGTTCTGGACTACTGACTATGCTGTCCACGGTTCTGGGACTGCCGTAGTTGTCCTTACCCTAGTAGGTCGGGGCTCGCTACCTCGTATTTACTTAGGGATGCTCGCTTATGATGTATGTATGTGGTACAAGCCGGGGACCCCAATGATGTGATGATTATATTTAAGTATTTAAAAGTATGATTTTAAAAGTTAAGCATCCTTATGTATATGCATTTGACTTATGCATTCATTCATGTTATGCATTATGCCAGGATAGTAATGTTTTATGTTTATGTTTCATGTTAAGAATTATGCATGATAGGAAACGTCTTATGTTTATGTTTATGTTAAGAAGATGCCCATATGCTATGTTAGAAATCATGTCATGTTAAGTACATCTATGTTCATGTTTATGTCATGTATCATGTCATGTTAAGTAGATTTATGTTTAAGTTTATGCCATGTATCATGCCATGTTAAGTATATTTATGTTTATGTTTATGCCATGTATCATGCCATGTTAAGTATACTTATATTTATGTTTATGTCATGTCTCATGCTATGTTAAGTGTATTTTATGTTCATGTACTATGCAAGAACTATGTCATGCTAAGTGATTTTAGATGCTTATGTCCTATGTAAAGCACCAAGTTATGTTCATGTTTCGTGTGCTTATGATTACTTTGATGAATGGTTTTAGTGAGTAGGAAAGAGTCTTACTAAGCCTATGTGCTTATAGTCTTATTTTCCTTATACCGCAGATCAAGCAGGAGGACGATGAGGAAGCAGCAGGAGGGGCAGGAACGTGTGTGTGGTAGTGACTTGGCTAAGAAAAAGATATATTTACAAGTCTTATGCTAAAACTTTACGTTTGCTACTTATGTGCCTAATGGATGACTTATGTGACTTCGTGACATGATGATAAGTACGATGTTAATAATGCTAAGTTCCCATGTCACTATGTTAGGAAGGATAGCTAGGTGCATGTATGTGTAAGTTTAACTTATTCCGCTGCATTACGATGTTCACATGCCCCTACGTATGTTAGCGTAACGCCGCTTTATGAAAAAAAAGCGGGCGTTACACTTCGGCTGGCTTTCCTTCTGTTGGTCTGGTTCTTTAGTTCTCTCTTGCTGATTCGAGTATCTGAAGTTCCTTCGTGCAGCTCGATCAGCTTACCCTACAGCTCCTTTGCACTGTCGAATGGTCCTACCCGATTCAACTCTTCCTTGGTCAGGCCGCATTGAAGTGTCTGGGTTGCTTTGGCATCAGCTTCAATTTTTCTTTTTAGAGCGGTATCCCACTCAGCGTAAGACTGTGGCACTCCTTCAGCATTCTTTGGAATCTCCAGTCCAGACTGGATGATTATCCACATGTCCACCTGAGTTTTCAGGTGGACCTCCATCCGACTTTTCAAGTAGGAGAAGTCCTCCCCACTGAAAAGTGGTGGTCTGGCTGTGCTGAATCCTTCTTGCATGGTCATTTATCTGAAAATAAGAGTAAAAGGAAAGAAATATTGCAAGACTTGGTCTTGGATTAGTAGTGCGGGAGAAAAAAAACACTTATCGAGTGGTGTTGTACCGATCTCGATTAACGATAAAAATTTAAAAAGCAAATAAAAACAATTTCGAAGAAAATCCGAAAAATTCTCAAATTGGTGGTTGCACCAAATTTGAGCTTCCCCGCTCTGATACCACTTGTTGGATCGAGAAGAACGATAGATGGGGGGGGGGGTGAATATCGTAAAACGTTTTCGGATTCGTAAAGAGAATAAGCAGCGGAAAATAGAGAAACACACAAACTAAACACATGCGATTTTAGTTGGTTCGGAGTCGTGGTCGGCTCCTACTCCAAGGCCAACGGTCGTTGACCGTTTACTGCGGGCAATTCTATATGTGCGCAAAAGTTTACAGAGAGATATTACAGTTGTAAACTGGGAATTAAAAATTACGCTCTTTCGTTACCGACTCCCGGTGTGGATTGTACTTCTGAGCAGAGAGTCGTCGTAGGCATTGGAATCTCGAGATGGGAGGTTTCTGGAGCAGAGCGCTTGAGTAGAAGAGCGTATTGGCGTTGGAAAGTTGTGTTGAGAAGCCTTGGGGGTCGAGCCCCTTATATAGTGAGTCTGGGGGCACCCTGGACGTCGGGAGAGCCCTCCACGTGTCACTTGATCCGGCAAACTCTCGGTCAACCATTATCCCTCCAGGATCAAGCTGAGGTTTGATCGGGGCGCCCGGGACGTAGGGGGCGCCCGGGTTGACTCGGTCCGCTGGCTTCTCACTGAGTTAAACTCTATCCGCTTCGTTGGCTTGGTATCCGGGGCGCCCGGGAGCACGGGGGCGCCCGGGAGCATGGGGCGCCCGGGAGCACGAGGGCGCCCGGGAGCATGGGGGTGCCCCGCCCAGTGAGCTTCCGAAGTGTTTTCATGCTCAACTCTTGTTTGGCTTTACCTAGGGCGCCTGGGACCTCCCGGGCGCCCAACCCAGCTGCTGCCTCTCTCCTTTGAGGCGTTCTGAGCTGCAGACACTCGTTCCTTCGGTCCTGCCTCTAGGGTTAGTACCAAACATGATAAAGAAAGTATGTTAGTGAGTCTTACAACCGTAGCTGTCTTGGTTCTGACTTTGGGTCTCCAAAATGGAACCCTAGGTCGAACCGACGCCTACTGTTCCCTCGACGGGGAACGCGTCCTCACCTACTCCTCTCAGGAGAATTTACCTGTTGCCAACCGGCTCCTCCGGTTGGACTTTTGCCCAGCAGTCCTTCGCCAGGTGCCTAACTGTCCTTCGCCAGGTCTTCAGTACCAGGCAGTCCTTCGCCTGGTGCCCAGCAGTCCTTCGCCAGGTCTTCGGTTCCAAGCAGTCCTTCGCCCTGGTGCCTAGCAGTCCTTCGCTAGGTCTTTGACTCCTAGCAGCCCTTCTCTAGGTGCCCAGCGACCCTTCGCTAGGTCTTAGGGTTCAGATGTCTACCAGTCCTTCGCTAGGTGCCTAGCAGTTCTTTGCTAGGACTTCAATCTGCACACTCAAGTAGCATGTTAGATAAACATAACATATTAACTTTTGAACCCTTTTGCCATTATCAAAACACAGGTTCGACTTGGGTGCTGTCTGCACCAACAAATTCCTCCTTGAAAACTCAAGTCAAGGAGCTCAGAGTTGGCTTAGAACGGTGCACTTCGGGTTCCAAGGCTCTTGACATGATCCTTGGAATGCAGAAGTCCGTTCTTAATCGATCCGGACTCAGTTATCGAACCAAGTCAAGACAACGATCTTATTACGCTGTATTGAACCAACCTACAACCAAAGTCTAAGCATGGGTCCCTAAGCTCTGTTTGAACAAACAAGCTGGACCAAACCAGTATTGGATCCCCAAGGACAAGATTCACATCTTGCCTAACCATTATCGAGGCTTTAGTCCAGGGGGAGCCAATATAAAAATAATATTCATAATTAGATAATTTTTTAATTGCAATTTTTTCTTTATTACATGCTTGCTTGTTTATTTTCTTCTGCAAATCATCCTGCGTAGACTTAGGACTGGTTAAACTAAGGACAAAATGATTTAAATTGAAATTTGAACAACCTAGTATTGGGTGGAGGTGAGATGATAGTACGTTAGGAAAACCCTTTTAATAAGGTCAAGTATACTCTACTTGGTCTGTTTAGTCTGGTGGAACTAGCCAAAGCTACCGATCCAAGACCCAAACTAGTTAGACCAAAATCTTTCAAGATGTAACTTGAAGATGAATTTTCTATAAAAGGCTTTGTCAAGAAAAGGGTTGATGATCCAATAAGGCTATGGCCAAAGAAGGCCTAGTGCCTCACCAAGACCTAGAAGCCAATTATTGAAAATCAGATTCACTTTACTATTGTTAGATTTGAATCTAACATAAATTTCAATTAATCTTAGATTCAAACACTTTTCAAAATCAATTAAACTTAGCCTTATAAATTTTCAAAATTAACCATGCTTTTCAAATTAAAATCTTCGTTTTTTTAAAACCTGTCTCACAAAACCCATAAGGTTAACGTGATTGATAACTCTAGATTGGGTAAGACAGACTAGCCTGTGAAAATCAATTTCAAAGCTATCCTTGACTCTAATTGGATCCATATCAATAAATACTTTATGTGTAGGAACATAAAGATTTGGACCAATGGATGTTGGATAGTGGATGCTCCAGACACATGACTGGAGACAAATTGAAATTCACCAAACTCAAGTTCAAGAACCTTGGCTCAGTAGCATTTGGCAACAATGCTACACTGAAAGTCATTGAGTCAGGTAACATTGAACTCAAATCTGATTTTGTGATTAAAAAAGTGCTCTTGGTTGAGAATTTCAAGTTCAATTTGCTTAGTATAAGTCAACTATGTGATGGCTATGTAGTTATATTTACCAACTCTGACTGCCTGATTAGAAACCTTCAAGACTCAGAAATCATGCTTAAGGGTACTAGGAAAAACAATGTTTACACTATCAATCTACCTTTAGTACCAAAATGCCTCCTGACTCAATTAGAAGAATCCAACCTCTGACATAGGAGATTAGGTCACACAAATGTTAGACTAATTTCTAAAATTACCTAGCTTGATCTAATTAAAGGGGTACCAAAAATTAAGAACTATGAAAACACGATATGTAACTCATGTAACCAAGGTAAACAAACCAAGGCTAATCACACGCTAATTCAATCAGACTTAACCCAAACCACACTTGAGCTCCTACACCTTGACCTATTTGATTCACATGGAGCCAAGTCGCTAAGCGGGAACTGGTACTACTTAGTTATTATCGATGATTACCCTAGGTTTACCTGGGCTAGGTTCCTAAAAACTAAGGATGAAACCCTAAACCTATTTATTGACTTATGCAAGATAATCGAAAATCAAAATGATATCAAAATCAAAAGACTTAGAAGTGATCACGGGGGAGAGTTTGAGAATCAAAGGTTTGGGGAATTCTGTAAAGTAAATGGATACATTCACGAATTTTCCTGTCCTAGAACCCCCCCCCCCCCAACAAAATGGGATAGTAGAAAGAAAGAATAGAACCCTTCAGGAAGCCGCTAGGACCATGCTCAATGAATTTGACCTAGCTAACCAATTTTGGGCAGAAGCAATAAGTACGCTATATCCAAAATAGGGTCCTAATTAACAAAAGACATAATCAAACTCCTTATGAACTATATTATTATAGACTGCCCAATCTACATTACCTAAGGGTCTTTGGGTGCAAAGTCCACATCTTGAACACCAAGGACTACCTAGGTAAATTTCAGTCTAAGTCAACCCCAGGGGTCTTCTTAGGTTATTCAACAACTAGTAGGGCCTATAGGGTTTACAATAAACAAACTAACAAAATTGAAGAAATAGCTAACTTAATCATTGATGAGGAAACCAATCCAAAATCTGATAACCAAAACTTAAACCACTCAAATATTGATCAGAAAGACAATGAACAAGCAATTGAACCATCAATTGAACCACTAATTGAACCTCTAAATGAACTAACTCTTGAACCAACTACTGTGTCAACTGAACCAACCCAAGTAGTTGAACAGAACACTGAACCGAACCATCCAGCTGGACCTGAGGCTGAACCAAATTTTAGAAGAACTAAGAAACCCAGACTCAGTCACCCTTCTGATCAAATTATGGGTGATCCAACTTTAGGAGTCAGAACTAGGTCTTCCTATAGAAATCTTAGTCAGATAGCACTAATTTTAAAAATTAAACCTAAGACTATAGAGGAAGCCCTACCTGATCCTGATTGGATCATAGCTATGCAGGAGGAGTTAGCCCAATTTGAAAGAAACCAAGTCTGGGAACTTGTACCTAAACCTGAGGGCAAGTCTATTATAGATACTAAGTGGGTGTTTACGAATAAACTAAATGACCAAGGGGAAATAGTTAGAAATAAAGCCCGCTTAGTAGCAAAAGGGTTCAGTCAAGTCGAAGGATTAGACTATGATGAAACCTATGCCCCAGTAGCCAGACTTGAGCCAATTAGAATGTTGTTAGCATTTGCAACCCATAGAGGGTTCAAGCTATACCAAATGGACGTTAAGTCTGCCTTTTTAAATGGGTTCATCAAAGAAGAAGTCTATGTAGGACAACCCTGAGGATTTGAGGACCTAGAAAAACTTGACTACGTTCTCAAACTTAAACAGGCACTTTATGGATTAAAACAAGCACATAGGGCATGGTATGAACGCCTATCAACTTACCTTATCTCTAAGGAATTTAACCAAGGACAAATTGACTCCACCATTTTTTTGTTAAAACCTTAGAAAAAGATATTTTCATTGCCCAAATCTATGTTGATGACATAATTTTCGGATCCACCAACTCAAACTTTCTAAAGGAATTTGTAAAAATAATGAAAAATGAATTCGAAATGAGCTTAGTTGGTGAGCTAAATTTCTTCTTAGGATTGCAAATTAAGTAAACTAGAGATGGTAATTATGTTCACCAATCCAAGTATGCTAAAAAGTTAATAAAGAAATTTAAAATGGATAACTCCAAAAGCATAAGTACCCCTATGGCCACAAATGTCAAAATTGATAGTGACCCTGAAGGTAAACCTATAGATCTTAAGCTGTACCGAAGTATGATTGGAAGTCTACTTTACCTTACAGCTAGCAGACCTGATATCCTATTCTCTATAGGAATGTGTGCTAGGTACCAAACTTGTGCTAAGGAATCTCACTTAGCAGCCCTAAAAAGAGTACTTAGGTACATTAAGGGCACCCTAAATGTAGGGATTTGGTATCCTAGGACTCCCACCTTTGAACTGTCAGGATATTCTGACTCTGACTATGTTGGGTGCAAATTAGATAGAAAAAGTACAAGTGAAAGCTGCCAACTTTTAGGACATAGTCTAGTCAGCTGGTGCCGCAGAATGCAACACTGCGTAGCCCTATCTACAACCGAAGTACAATATGTTGCCTTAGGAGAGTGTGTGGCACAACTCTTATGGATGATGCACACTCTTAAGGACTTCCAGCATGACTACACCCAAACCTAAGTCTACATTGATAACATAAGCTCAATAAACCTGACTAAAAACCCAATTCAACACTTAAGAACAAAGCATATAGAAGTTAAACATCATTTTGTAAAGGATCATATAGTTAAGGGTGAAATAGTCGTTAAGCATGTGGACTCAAAGTCAAACATAGCTGATATCTTTACCAAACCCTTACCTGAGTCTAAGTTTAGCTCACTAAGAAGGCAGTTAGGGTTATGCTTGGTAGAATAGGATTGTTCTATATTTTGTTTCAAAAAATTATTTTACTTTCTGATCTGTTAATTAATCTTTTGTGAAAAATCATTTCTTTTATCAAAGTCTTGAAATTTAAAATGATTTTCTGACATAGTTTTTTTCAAAAACTTACCCCCTTCAAAACAAGGGTTTTTTTCATAAATGGACTTAGCTTAGGCCCTAACCCTAGAACTGCATGCACCTATAGATCTAGAAGCCAGCATCTCATAAGCACCTTAGGATACTTTTGATTGATAACCTAGACTGGATTGAGATGTTTAGGTCTATGCCTTGATTCAAGATGCTTTAAGTCAGTGCATCTGCAGTAATTGGGGCAATAAATACCAATTGAACAACAATCAGGTTAAGTGTCAAGTTTAGAAAATCTAACTTGATCAGATCACTTAACTTGACTAACCCTAGCGAAAGCTACTGTTTATAACAGTTAGTAAGTAGCTGACTGGGTTAGACAGGACCCGAATAAGAACGGTTTAATTTGGTTTGGTCCAGTTTATGCATAAGGTTATTAGAGTTGGTTCAATATAGAACTTCATTTGTTTTACTAGCTTTAGCTCTAATTGTTTTTCTGTTGTAATTAATATCAATTTATTTTTTTGATATATGGCAAAGGGGGAGAGAAAGGAAAGGGATATTTTTTTTAAATTTTTTTTTATCTCTTTTTCAAAAAGTAAAGTGAATAACTAAGTGCTTTAAAATGGTTTTCAGATCTAAGCATTTTCTAAGTATAAAAGGCTTGCAAAAACTTTTTGGAAAATTTTTCCTAAGTATGAAGCCTTGCAAAAACTTTTTGGAAATTTTTTTCCTATGTATGAAACCTTGCAAAAAAACATTTTGGAAAATTTTTCCTAAGTATGAAACCTTGCAAAAACTTTTTGGAAACTTTCCTAAGTATGAAACCTTGCAAAACCTTTTTGGAAAATTTTCTAAGTATGAAAAACCTGAAATTTTTTTTTTTGGAAAATTTGTTTAAAGTGCAGAACTTTTTAAATACTTTAGCACTTAGTCAAATCTAAAGCACTTATAAGGTTTACAAAACCCTATATATCTTTGAAAAACTCAGGGGGAGAATATTCGTTTCGGGAGGAGAATATTCGTTTCAGGGGGAGAAAACGGAATATTTTTTATGAACTCTTTGCTTGTTACTTTTTTTAACATAACTTTTTGAACCGTGTTGCCATAAATCAAAAAGGGGGAGATTGTTGGTGCCGGAAGCACCTAAGTCAAACCTGTGTTTTGATAATGGCAAAGGGTTCAGGAGTTAAGGTGTTAATGTGATCTAACAAGCTTACTAAGTGTGCAGGAAAGTCTTAGGTACACTAGGCAAGAATGTTGGTGCAGAATGCACCCAAGTCAAACCTGTGTTTTGATATTGGCAAAAGGGTTCAAAAGTTAAGGGTTAATTGGTGTCTAACAAGGTTCTTGAGTGTACAGGAAAAGCCCTAGCGAAGGAATGCTAGGCACTGGCGAAGGACTGCCAGAATGGACAAAGCCCTAGCGAAGGAATACTAGCACTGGCGAAGGACTGCCAGAATGGACAAAGCCCTAGCGAAGGAATACTAGGCATTGGCGAAGGACTGCCAGAATGGAAAAGCCCTAGCGAAGGAATGCTAGGCACTGGCGAAGGACTGCCAGAATGGACAAAGCCTAGCGAAGGAATGCTAGGCACTGGCGAAGGACTGCCAGAAGAAAGACCTAGCGAAGGGCTGCTAGGCACCAAGCGAAGGGCAGCTTGGTACATCAAGACCTGGCGAAGGACTGCTGGGCAAAAGTCCAACTGGAGGAGCCGGTTGGCACCAGGTAAATTCTCCAAGAGGAGTAGGTGAGGACGCGTTCCCTTGAGGGAACATTAGGCGTCGGTTCGACCTAGGGCTCCATTTGGAGACCAAAGTCAGAACCAAGACAGCTAAGGCTGTATAACCTATTATTTTATTGTTTATTGTGTTTGGACTAACCCTGGATGCAGGACCTAAGGAACGAGTGTCTGCAGCTCAGAATGCCTCAAAGGAATGAGGCAACCACTGACCAGGGCGCCCGAGTGTCCCGGGCGCCCCCATGGTGAACACAAAACACAACAAGACAAGAAAGACTTCGACAGTACATACCCAGGGCACCCCGCTGTCCCGGGCGCCCCATAGCGAACCAACTCAGCCGCGTCTGCGCTACACGCCCAGGGCGCCCCGCTGTCCCGGGCGCCCCCAGCCAGACTTACCGAGGAGAGCTCAGCGCTGCAGATAAGGCTTTGACCGGTCAATGCGGGCGCCCGAGTCATCCGGGCGCCCCGGTCAAACCGGATCCCGAGGATAAGGGATCAGACGGCGACCGAGCAACAACCGGATCTGCTGCCACGTGGGGGGGCGCCCCCGTCGACCAGGGCGCCCCCAGGCCCTATATAAAGGGCCCTCGACCTCCTTCTTCACATCATCAATCACTGTGACACTTCTGCGCTCTTCTGCTTCCGCGACACGCTCCAGAAATCTTCCAACTCGAGCTGACGACGTCCCGCTGCTCCGAAACTTCGATCTACACCGGACATCGGTAACGAAGAGCTGTATTTAAAGTTTACTAAACTGTTCTTGTTATTATCTTTCCTGTAAACTTTTACGAACTTATAGAATTGCCCGCAGAAAACGGTCAACGACCGTGGGCCTTGGAGTAGGAGTCGACCCAGGCTCCGAACCAAGTAAAACGACCGTGTTAGCGTTGTTTTGCTCTGTTTTATTCCGCTGCGCACTTACTCTTTTTAAATCCGAACGAATTGCGACATTCACCCCCCCCCCTCTCTCGCATTTCTCGATCCAACAATGAAGTCCTGGCAAAGGGTTCGGCAAGAAGACCTGGTCAAGGATTGGGCAAGAAGACCTGACTAGAAGTTGGGCAAAGAAGTTTTGGTAGAGGACTGGGTAAGAAGTCCTGGCAAAGGGCTGGGCAACGAAGACTTGACCGGAAGTTGGGCAAGAAGTCTGGTCGCGGACTGGGCACGAAGTCCTGATCGGGTGGATTGGGCAAAAGTCCAACCGGAGGAGTCAGTTGGCAAAAGGTAAACTCTCCTGAGAGGAGTAGGTGAGGATGCGTTCCCCATGCGAGGGAACAGTAGGCGTCGGTTTGACCTAGGGTTCCATTTGGGAGACCCAAAGTTAGAACCAAGATAGCTTAGGCTGTAAATAATGGCTAACATATTTGCTTCTTGTGTTTGGAACTAACCTTGGTTGCAGGAAACGAAGAAATGTGTTTCTGCAGCTGAGGCGCCTCAAAGGAGTGAGGCGCCTCACTGGGGCTAGGCGCCCGGATGGATACGGGCGCCCCAGGTCAAGGCCAAAACAGAACCATCGAAGCAAACTGCCACGAAGCCTCTATACCAAGTCAACTCAGGCGCCCGTGTTAACACAGGAGCCCCCATCAGCCCAGGCGCCCCAGTCGAGTGGATAAGCACTGACCGAGCCTGCGTATAGGAGTTCTCGCAAGAGAGACCACGTCAGGCGCCCCCATCGACACAGGCACCCCTATGGGTGCTATAAAAGGGGGTTCACCCCCAAGGCTTCAGAGAACTTCGCTCACAACGCTCCAAGCACTTTGGTTCAAGCGCTATGCTCTGACAAGCTCCGACTTCGAGATTCCAACATCGACGACGACCCTCTACTCCGGACTTCGATCCACCTCGGGCGTAGGTAAATTTAATTTACGAAAAGTGTTGCAATTTTAATTCCAATTCTATATCTGTACGTAAAGTTGTAAAAGATTTTTTCGAATATAGAATTGCCCAACGTAAATGGTCAAGGACCGTGGGCCTTGGAGTAGGAGCCGACCCCGACTCCGAACCAAGTAAAATCAACTTTTGTTCGCGATTGTTTTATCATTTTCCACTGTGTAATTGCTCTATTTTTCTAAAAAATTGATATCGATATTCACCCCCCCCCCTCTCTATCGATTTTCTCTGATCCAAAAGGATCTACAAGAGAATGAGAGGATCAGACGGGAAGGTTGAGACCTTCAAAGCAAGACTTGTTGCGAAAGGGTATACTCAGAAAGAGGGTATCGATTATGAGGATACCTTTTCGCCGGTAGCCATGCTTAAGTCTATACGAATTCTCTTATCTATTACCGCTCATATGAATTATGAGGTATGACAGATGGACGTCAAGACAGTTTTTCTTAACGGAAGTCTTGAGGAGACCATCAACATGAAGCAACCAGAAGGATTCATAGCAAAGGGCAATGAGCATCTAGTGTGAAAGCTTAATCGGTCCATTTATGGATTGAAGCATGCTTCAAGATCTTGGAACATCTGCTTTGATGAGGTAATCCAGTCATATGGATTTATTCAAAGCTTGGATGAATCATGTGTATATAAGAGATGTGACGGAAACGTAGTGGTGTTTCTTGTACTATACGTAGATGACATTTTGCTCATTGGGAACAATGTCAAAGTGTTATCAGACATAAGGGTATGATTGTCCAAACAGTTCGATATAAAGGACTTGGGAGAAGCGGGACACATCCTTAGGATCAAGGTCATAAGGGATCGCCAGAAAAGGATGTTGTGCTTATCCCAAGCTTCATACATTGACACTATTTTGGCTCATTTTAGCATGGAAAACTCCAAGAAGGGTTTTCTACCTTTCAGGCATGGAGTTCCTCTATCTACGGAGATGTGTCCGAAAACATCAAAGGAGATAAAAGAGATGAAGGTAGTTCCTTATGCATCGGCTGTAGGAAGCCTCATGTATGCTATGTTGTGTACGAGACCAGATATTTGCTTTATCGTGGGCATGGTTAGCAGATATTAGAGTAACCCTAGACAGGGACATTGGACTGCGGTAAAGCATATACTGAAGTACCTGAGACAGACTAGGGACTATAAGCTGGTTTACCAGGCAGACCAATTAATCCCTATGGGTTACACGGATTCAGATTTCCAATCGGACAGGGACAAGAGTAAGTCTATCTCAAGGTTTGTGTTTACTTTAGAAGGTGGAGTCATAGTATGGAGTAGTGTTAAGCAAAAATGCGTGGCGGACTCCACCATGGAAGCTGAGTATATGGCAGCCTCTGGGGCGGCCAAGAAAGCTGTATGGTTCAGGAACCTCAAGATGAACCTAGATGTGATTCTCGGTTTTCCAGAGCTATCACAATTTATTGTGATAACAGTGGTGCAGTTGCAAACTCGAAGGAACCACGATACATAAGGCGAGTAAACACATAGAGCACAAGTACCACCCAATAGAGGAAAAGTTGTTGTCGCCTAGATTACATCAAAGGACAACCTGGTAGATCCTTTCACTAAGGCTTTGATAACGAGAGCTTTTAGGCATGTGGAGGATATGGGAGTCAGATGTATGTGTTGGTGCAGGCAGCACCCAAGTCAAACCTGGGTTTTGATAATAGCAAAGGTTTTAAAAGTTATGATATTATGTTGATCTAACATGTTCACTAAGTGTACAGGAAAAGAAGCCCTAGGTACACTAGGCACGAAGTCCTGGTCGAGGATTGGGCACGAAGCCTTGGCAAGGAGCTGGGCACCGAAGACCTACTCGGAAGGTGGGCACTAAGTCCTGGTCGAGGACTGGGCACGAAGTCCTGGCAAGGAGCTGGGCACCGAAGACCTACTCGGAAGGTGGGCACAAAGACCTGATCAGGTGCATCGGGAAAAAGTCCAACCGGAGGAGCCGGTTGGCAAAAGGTAAACTCTCCTGAGAGGAGTAGGTGAGGATGCGTTCCCGTCGAGGGAACAGTAGGCGTCGGCTCGACCTAGGGCTCCATTTTGGAGGCCCAAAGTCAGAACCAAGACAGCTACGGCTGTAAAATTCACTAACATACTTGCTTTAGTTTGTGTGGTACTAACCCTGGATGCAGGACCGAAGGAACGAGTTTCTGTAGCTCAGAAAGCACCTAAGGAGAGGGGCAGCAGCTGGGCAGGGCGCCCCGGAGGTCTCGGGCGCCCCCAAGGTGAAGCCAAACAAGAGTTAAGCAAGAAAACACTTCGGAAGCACACTCGGTCGGGCGCCCCCTTGCTCCCGGGCGCCCCGGATGCCTCGGGCGCCCTGGGTCCAAGCTAACGAAGCGATTGAAGCTGAGAAGTCAGCAGACCGAGTCAACCCAGGCGCCCCTGCTTCCCGAGCGCCCCCGTCAAACCCCGGGCTCGATCCTGGAGGGATAAGGGCTGACCGAGTTGCGGATGAGAGTTTGCGGATCGGGAGACACGTGGAGGGCGCCCCCAGGTGCACTATATAAGGGGCTCAACCCCCAAGGCTTCGACAACAACTTTCCAAACGCCTCTACGCTCTTCGACTCAAGCGCTCTGCTCCGGAAACCTCAGATCTCGAGATTCTAAGCGCCGACAACGACCCTCAGCACCAAAGTACGATCCATACCGGGCGTCGATCTCGAAGAGTAATTCTGTTTTCTTTTACTGCAATATTACTGTACAATTCTCTGTAAAACACTTTGTGCATTATAGAATTGCCCACAGTAAATGGTCAAGGACCGTGGGCTTTGGAGTAGGAGCCGACCGCGACTTCGAACCAAGTAAATCCTTGTGTTCGCGTTTGGTTGTTTTAATTTCCGCTGCTTATTCTCTTAAAGTTTTATCCGAAAAAGTTTTACGATATTCACCCCCCCCTCTATCCTATTCTCTCAATCCAACAAGTGGTATCAGAGCGGGGAAGCTCAAATTTGGTGCAACCACCAATTTGAGAATTTTTTTCGGATTTTCTTCGAATTTTTTTAATCGAATCTTTATTTTTAATCAAGGTTGGTGCAACACCACTCGATAATTTCTTTTCTTCCCGCACTACTAATCCAAGACCAAGTCTTGGGACGTATTTTTTCTTCACTCTTTCTTTTTCAGATAAGTCCTAAATGGTCATGCAAGAAGGCTTCAGTACCGCCAGACACCGCTCTTCAGTGGGGAGGATTTCTCCTACTGGAAGAGTAGGATGGAAGTCCACCTGAAAACTCAGGTGGACATGTGGATAATAATCCAGTCTGGTATGGACATACCTAAAAATGCTGACGGAGTGCCACAATCCTACACCGAATGGGATACCGCCCTCAAAAGAAAATTTGAAGCTGACGCCAAAGCAACTCAAACACTTCAATGCGGCCTAATCAAAGAGGAGTTGAACCGGGTAGGTCCATTCAACAGTGCAAAAGAACTCTGGGGTAAGCTAATTGAGTTGCACGAAGGAACCTCCAACACCCGGATCAGCAAGAGGGACCTACTACTGAACAATTGTACACAATCAAGATGAACGACGGTGAAACAGCAGCCCAGCTTCACGCCAGAATTTAGGAACTGATGAACGACCTTCACACAATCGGTCACAAGGTAGAAAATCGTGACCTGATCAGGTATACCCTTAACGCCTTCCCAAGAAACACGTTGTGGGCATCTATGGTAGATGCGTACAAAGTTTCAAGGGACTTGTCTAAAATTAAATTAGATGAACTATTTTCCGAACTTGAATTACATGAGCAAACTAACTGCACACTGGCCGAGAAAGGCATTGCCTTTATTGCAGGTAAAACTGGAAAGATAACCAAGAAGAAGCCTCAACCTGAGCCCGAGTCTGAGTCAGATTCAGACTCAGAAGACAGCGAAGGAGATCGACCCAAGCTGGTCCGGCTTGCCCGGAACTACTATAAGGAATTGAAGAATCAATCCAACAGAAGAAAGGCCAGCCGAAAGAAGGAAGATCCAGCTGAACCAACTAACAACAAATCAAGTGTGACTTGCTTCGAATGCAACAAAAAGGGACATTTCAAATCGGAATGCCCTAACCTAAAAGAAGCCAAGAAAGCAAGAAGAAAGAAGGCTCTTCAAGCAACGTGGGACGAGTCTTCCTCTGAAGAAGAAGAAGAGGCCCCACAGTCGAACTTGCTCGCTCTGACTGCCTCAGACGAAATCGAGACCGAGTCAGAATCAGAACTGGACGACGGCAAACTCACGTTTTCAGAGGATGGCGAAATCACTGTAAGTGGTTTTTCTAGAAATCAATTATGTGAATTAATTGCCTATCTTTCTCGAGACTTGGCGAAAGCCAAACTCCGAGTCGAATCTCTCCGACAGGAAGTAAAACTCCTGAAGAGGGAGCTGACTCTGGATCCTTAACTGAGAAGGTTCAAGAAGGAACCTCTACTCAAGTTGAAAAAATTGAGAAAGAGAACTCCTTGAAAACTCAAGTCAAGGGCCTCAGAACAGCCTTAGAACGATTCACTTCTGGTTCCAAGGGTCTTGACATGATCCTTGGAAAAAAGAAGTCGGTTCTAAATCGATCCGGATTAGGCTATAGAACCAAGTCTAGACAAAGAACATATTATGTTGTACTGAACTAGTCCAGACCTAGAATTCAGGCATGGGTACCCAAACTGTGCCTGAACAAACAAACTGGATCAAATCAGTATTGGATCCCCAAGGACAAGATTCACATCTTGCCGAACCATTATCGTGGCTTTAGTCCAGGGGGAGCCAAATTAAAAACAATATTCATAGTTAGATAAATTTCTATTCTTTTTTTTTGCATGATTGATTGTTTATTTAATTTCTGCAATTTACCATGCTTAGACTTAGGACTGGTTAGTTTAAGGACTGAACCAACTTAACTGAAATTTGAACAACCTAATATTGGGTGGCGCTGAGATGATAGTACGTTAGGGAAGCCTCTTCTAATAAGGTCAAGTATACTCTGTTAGGATCGATTCCGTACGCTAGAGGGGGGGTGAATAGCGTTTCGTCGAATTCTTGTTCCTACATGGTTAGTTTGCACAGCGAAAATAATAGTAAAACAATAATAAAATCACTAACCAATGCTAACACGGCGATTTTAGTTGGTATCCACCCTGGTCGGGAGACTAATCCAACAATCCGTCGGTGGATCAAACCCCGGATAACCTCCGGCTAGAACTCGTCGCTCCTTGTGGGTGGAGAAACCTCGCCACAACACCATGGACACTTCCTGAGTATACAAGACTACTAACTTGCCCTATCCAAGCAAGTTTCGTCAAGAAACTCAGCCACCACGAAGTCCTCTTTAAATAGGACTCGGGGCTGATTTCTCGCTACCAGTCGACTGCCCCTAGGGCAGTCGACTGGTGCTAGCCAAATTCGACCGTTGACACCCCCAATGTTCGAATTTGCCAGCTCACCAACCACCTACCAGTCGACTGCCCCCAGGGCAGTCGACTGGTGCCTAGCTGAATCCCTTCCCGAGTACATTCACACAGCACTCGACCCTCACGACTCGACTGACTCCTCTTCAGCAGCCTCGACTGTTGCTTTCGCGCCCTCTTCATCTTCGGCCCTCGTCCCTCGGATGCGCACGCAAGCCTCCAGCTTGACTCCATGCCACCCTTCACGTACACCTCGAAGTCCGCGCCCATCAGCTCATCGTCCCTGCACTCCATGGTCCCTCAGATGCGCACACCAGCCTCCAGCTGGCCTCCATGCCATCCTTCACCATACTGAGGTCGTCCAGTCAGGTCCATATGCGTAACCTGTACAACCTGCACACTCAACATACGCATATCAAATACAAGGGTAAACCTAACTTAAAGCCTTTACCCAAACATCAAAACCCATGGTCACTCCGGACCATCTTAGGGTCGATTGCTCCAACAATCTCCCCCTTTTTGATGTTTGGCAATCCGTTTAAGTTAGGAAAGCAAGATAGTAGTAAATAGCAAAAACCATGCTAAAAGAATGCATATGCAATGCATAACTAGATCCTATCCCAAGGCATCCCACACCTAACCCTCCAAGTTAGGAATTTTACGCCTAGCCCTCCAAGCTAGGATTTTCACCACCTAACCCTCCAAGTTAGGATTTTCCAACACCTAGCCCTCCAAGCTAGGATTTGCCAACACCTAGCCCTCCAAGCTAGGACTTTCCCCACCTAACCCTCCAAGTTAGGATTTTCTACCAAACCGGGCTTTTTAAAGCTTCTCCCAAGCTCCCCTTACACTGGACTTACAAAGGCTTTTTAAGAACCTCTCCAAGGTTCCCCTTACGCCAAAAATGGAGCAATCATGCTCCTCCTAAAACTCAGCTCCCCCTAAAACTAGGGTTTCTAGCAAAGGTATGTTTGGTTTTCCACTTAAACCCAACATCTCTCCCCCTTTGCCACACATCAAAAAGACCCCAATAATATCCTAATTATTGGTTCTTTCAACCCTTAATGATCCTAAACAATGTGTACTCAACCCCCATACACATGTTTCTTATCATTTGGATCCCAAACCAGCTACTGATACCCAAATCAGACCTGGTCAGTCGACTGCCAAAATGGCCAGTCGACTGATACTCTGAAAGTCTATTTTTTGGCCGAATTTCAGAAACGCGCCAGAAATTCCACAATTCTCCAAAAATTCCCAAATTTTGTGCCCATACCTACTTGGGAAAAATACATTTCACCATGTATCTATCATCGTTTCCAAGTTAGACACAAAATCCAAAAATAATTTTCTATGAAAATCAAGACAAACACGGGCTACCTCCCCCTTAACCTATGCCTTCTCTCAACTTTCATTTTCCCATGGTGAAGTTCTATCCAACTTAACATCATAACACCATGTGGAGTTATACCCAACCCAACACTCGAGTTCGTCTCCCTTGGACACCATTAAAGGCTTGCTCTCAAGCAACCTTACCTCTAGTGCCAAAAAGAACTCAACTAAACCTTGAACATTTCTAAAAAAGTTGCAAGCACATTTGCTAGGATATACCCTATCCTAGAAAAATATA
This sequence comes from Boesenbergia rotunda, assembly GCA_024364735.1. Classification (NCBI taxonomy): domain Eukaryota; kingdom Viridiplantae; phylum Streptophyta; class Magnoliopsida; order Zingiberales; family Zingiberaceae; genus Boesenbergia; species Boesenbergia rotunda. The sequence goes on along the minus strand of JAGFNQ010001320.1, from coordinate 7,537 downwards.
ATTCCAAAAAAAAATGTAAATGTGCTTAACTTTTGGTACAACTTCTAATTATCTTAGGAGATTGGCATTTTGTATCAACATCCAAGTCTATCTCTAATTCCATGTGGTTGTTAATGCTAACCATCATAATTGAACACATGGAATTGTCCTCAATTTTCCCTTTAGACCTCTAAATCCTAGATACTTAGGGAAACTTATCAATCTTCCTTGATTTTCAAAATATCAATAAATCCTTATTAACCCATGAGATAACACTTCATTTAAGGAATATGAGATCATAATTAAGACTTTAAATCCACAGCCATATCCTATAATCCAAATTTATAATTTTGATTGTCCAATATACCTATTTTCATTTCAGCCTACAGACCAGTCGACTGCCCCTGTGGCAGTCGACTCCCAAAACTCACAGAATGTTTCTGGGCTCTTACCAGTCGACTGCCCAAAGGGCAGTCGACTGATACCTGAATTTCAGGTTTTCCAGCCCAATTTCAGAAATCCCTAACTAATTCTACAAATCTCCAAAAATTATGAAATTTCGTGGGGAGATTTATGGGGCCAATGTCTACTTAGGAAAAATACGTTTCCAAACAAATGTACTCCGGATCCCAAGATTGGCACGAAACTCAACTTATCCTAAAGTGTATCATTGAAACTCATCCCAAAAGTCTCAAATGTGATTTCTCCTCAATGTATCTTCCAATGCGTGATCACAATTCATTTCTAGCACTGAATTGCATGGTGTTTACTCATTAAAACCTAATTTTCTCAGATATATCCTATTTTCACCTTTTTCTCCCTAATTCTCCTTTTAATGTGCCATTTTCTAGAATTAAGACTTACCCAAGTCTTCCAATCCTTTTGGCACATTTCAACCTAATTTTCTAGGAGAGAAACTCTTGAGATCCACTCACCATGGACCCCATAGGCTCCTAGAGCTCCCCCTTGAGCTCTGAGCCCTAGCCACCTCCCTAGGTGACTCAATCTACACTAAGCCACACCGGTGTGCCCTTGGTGACTCTTGGCCCACAAAGTGAACCTTCTTAATCTTGGACAACTTGTCCTTGGTTAAGTCACCCTTTCTACCCTTGGATGGCATTCCCTTGCCATCCTTGGACTTACCCTCCTTACCATGATTGTATGCCTCCCTAGCATACTTCTTTTTGTTGGCCTTGGAGGTCTTAGACCGGTATCCCAATCCCGATCTATCATAGTTGGGTTTCAAACTACCCAACACTATGTCTAGGCCTTTAGATCCAATCTTGAATCTTTCTAAGGTCTTCTCTAAAGTATCAAGTCTTGCCCTTAAGGCTTGATTTTCCCTTTTTAGCCCTTTAACCTTGGATTCCATATGTCCACTTTGGACATTCCTAGACCTATCCATTTTCTTAGGCATTTGTCTCCCCTTCTTGGGGTCAATGCCTTGATCCTTAGGTACCCAAGTCTTAGGTCTATCATGATGCATGCTTTTCTTAGGGTTATGATCTACCTTGTTACCCTCAGTCCTATTATTGTACTTAAAACCATGATTATGTACAAATAAACAATTCTCATGAGTTCTTGCATGCATGGGTGGGTAATTAACATGATTCTTGAAGTGTAAAGAAGAACTTGAAAACGAATTTCTTTTTAAACTAGGGTTAGAGGGTACCTCCCTTACCCTTGTAGTCCTTCCTTATTGTGAGCTTCTTCTCTTCCTTCTTTCTTCTTTTTCCCATCTTCTTAGATTTTTCATCTTCTTTAGCTCACCTTTTCTTGGGCATTTAGTGTGATAATGCCCTAGTTCTCCACATGTGAACATCGAATCTTCTTCCTTTTAGCTTGAGCTTCACCAATTCTACAACCCACATTAGCTTTAAAGAAATTTACAATGGGTTTAGGGTGCACCTCCTTTTTCGTACCTAGTGGGCACTTATCCTTGTAGTGCCCCTTTTCATTGCACCCAAAGCATACAATGTGGTCATTAGTCCTTGCTTTGGTGGAGGTTGAGGCTTGGTTGACTTCCTCTTCACCCTTGGATGAAGTGGAAACTTCCTCTTGATCATGTGTAGGTGAGGGTCTCTCCTCCCCCTCAATCCTTGAGGTGGTAACCTCCTCCTCTTCTCTAGATGAGGTGGATGACCTCTCACTTTCTTCTTCACTTGAGGATGTGGACACTTCTTCCTCCTTTTGAGCTATTGAGCTCACTTCCTCGGGTTCATCTACTCCTTGAGTTTGTATAGGGTTCTTGTGATATTCCACCAACTTGGTCCATAATTCGTGTGCATTTTTATAATTCCCTATAATACTCAAAACATTGTTAGGCAAAACATCAATTAATACATCGATTACCTTCTTGTTTGCCCTAGAGTAGTCTTGTTGCTCTTGAGTCCAATATCTAGGACGAAGCTTCTTTCCATGCTTGTCCTTTGAAACTTCGAAGGGCTCTTCTAGCATGACCATGCACTCCCACTCCATGCTAAGCCAATTCTTCATCCTCGCCCGCCAATAGTCGAAATCCTCATTGTCGTAGGGCGGTGGGGTGTAGATGTTGTCCCCCAAATTATCTTCCATTGTTTCTTCTCCTCTAGCATGTGCTCCCTCGGCGGTTATTCCGATCAAGAGCAGTCCTTGCTCTGATACCAATTGTTAGGATCAATTCCGTACGCTAAAGGGGGGGGTGAATAGCGTTTCGCGGAATTCTTGTTCCTACACGGTTAGTTTGCACAGCGGAAATAATAGTAAAACAATAATAAAATCACTAACCAATGCTAACACGGCGATTTTAGTTGGTATCCACCCCGGTCGGGTGACTAATCCAACAATCCGTCGGTGGATCAAACCCCGGATAACCTCCGGCTAGAACTCGTCGCTCCTTGAGGGTGGAGAAACCTCGCCACAATACCAAGAACACTTCCTGAGTATACAAGACTACTAACTTGCCCTATCCAAGCAAGTTTTGTCAAGAAACTCAGCCACCACGAAGTCCTTTTTAAATAGGACTCGGGGCTGATTTTTCGCTACCAGTCGACTGCCCCTAGGGCAGTCGACTGGTGCTAGCCAAATTCGACCGTTGACACCCCCAACGTTCGAATTTGCCAGCTCACCAGCCACCTACCAGTCGACTACCCCCAGGGCAGTCGACTGGTCCCTAGCTGAATCCCTTCCCGAGTACATTTACACAGCACTCGACCCTCACGACTCGACTGACTCCTCTTCAGCTGCCTTGACTGTGCTTTCGCGCCCTCTTCATCTTCGGCCTCGTCCCTCGAATGCGCACGCAAGCCTCCAGCTTGCCTCCATGCCACCCTTCATGTACGCCACAAAGTCCGCGCCCATCAGCTCATCGTCCCTGCACTCCATGGTCCCTCAGATGCGCACGCCAGCCTCCAGCTGGCCTCCATGCCATCCTTCACCATACTGAGGTCGTCCAGTCAGGTCCATATGCGTAACCTGTACAACCTGCACACTCAACATACGCATATCAAATACAAAGGTAACCTAACTTAAAGCATTTGCCCAAACATCAAAACTCATAGTCACTCCGGACCATCTTAGGGCGATTGCTCCAACATACTCTACTTGGTCTCTTTAGACTAGTGAAACTAGCCGAAGCTATCGATCCAAGACCTAAACTAGTTAGACCAGAATTATTCAAGAAATAATTTTGAAAATGAAATTTCATTAAAAGGCTTTGTCAAGGAAAGGGTTGATGATCCAATAAGGCTACGGCCAAAGAAGGCCTAGTGCCTCGCCAAGACCTGGAAGCCAATTTTTGAAATTCAAATTCAAATTATTCCTTGTCAAATTCGAATCTAACACAAACTTTCAGTTAATTGTAGATTCACACATTTTTTTAAAAATAAACTCAAAATCAACTGTTTTCAAAACTAAATTAAGTTTTTCAAAATAAATCAAAATTTTTCAAAATAATTCTATCTACTAAAACCTCTCTCACAAAACCTATAAGGCTAACGTGATTGACAACCCTTGATTGGGTGAGACAGACTAGGTTGTGAAAATCAATTTAGGCTATTCCTGATTCTAATTGGATCCAAATCAACAAAACTCTTTATGTGTAGGAACATAAAGATTTGGACCAATGGATGTTGGATAGCGGTGCTCCAGACACATGACTGGGGATAAATTGAAATTCACCAAACTCAAGCTCAAAAACCTAGGCTCAGTAGCATTTGGCAACAATGCTACACTCAAGGTGATTGGGTCAGGTAACATTGAACTTAAATTTGACGTTGTTATTAAGAAGGTTCTTTTGGTTAAAAATTTTAAATTTAACTTGCTTAGCATAAGTCAATTGTGCGATACTGGATATGTAGTTACCTTTACCAACTCTAACTGCCTGATTAGAAACTTGCAAGACTCAGAAATCATGCTTAAGGGCACTAGGAAAAATAATGTTTACACTATAAACCTACCACTAGTACCTAAATGCATGTTAACTCAGTTAGAACAATCAAACCTCTGGCATAGGAGATTAGGTCACACAAATTTGAGAATAATTTCGAAAATCACTCAACTTGGCCTAATTAAAGGTATTCCTAAAATCAAGAACCATGAAAACTTAATATGTAAATCATGTAATCAAGGTAAACAAACCAGGTCTAATCACAAACTTATTCAGTCTGATCTAACTCAAACCACACTTGAGCTCCTGCATCTTGACCTATTTGATTCACATGGAGCCAAGTCACTAAGCGGAAACCGGTACTGCTTAGTAATAGTTGATGATTACACTAGGTTTACCTGGGTTAGGTTTCTAAAGACCAAAGATAAAACCCTAAACCTATTCAATGATTTTTGTAAGTTAATTGAAAATCAAAACGATACTAAAATCAAAAGACTTAGGAGTGACCATGGGGGAGAGTTTGAAAATCAACGATTCGAGGATTTTTGTAAGGTAAATGGGTATATACACGAAGTTTCGTGTCCTAGAACCCCCTAGCAAAATGGGATAGTTGAAAGGAAAAATAGAACCCTACAGGAAGCCGCTAGGGCTATGCTCAATGAATTTAACCTAGCTAACCAATATTGGGCAGAAGCAATTAGTACGACTTGCTACATCCAAAATAGGGTACTAATTAACAAACGACACAATAAAACATCGTATGAATTATACTACCATAGACTTCCAAACCTATATTACCTAAGGGTCTTTGGGTGCAAAGTCCATATCCTAAACACCAAGGACTATCTAGGTAAATTCCAGTCTAAGTCAACCCCAGGCATCTTCTTAGGATATTCAACAACAAGTAGAGCCTATAGGGTTTACAACAAACAAACTAAGAAAATTGAAAAAACAACAAATCTAATATTTGATGAAGAAATCAACTCAAAATCTGATAATCCAGATCTAAATTCATCAAATACTGATCAAGAAGATAATGAACAAGCTGTTGAACCTTTAATTGAACCCATAAATGAACTAACTATTGAACCAATTAGTGAGTCAATTGAACCAACCCAAGTAGTTGAACCAAATATTGAACCAAACCGACCAGCCGGACCTGAGGCTGAACCAAGTTTTAGAAAAACCAAGAAACCCAGACTTAGTCACCCAACTGATCAAATTGTGAGTGATCCAACTTTAGGAGTCAGAACTAGGTCCTCCTATAGAAACCTTAGTCAAATAGCAATGATTCAAAAATTTAACCTAAGACTATAGAGGAAGCCCTACCTGATCCTGATTGGATCATAGCTATGAAAGAAGAATTAGCCCAATTTGAGAGAAACCAAGTCTAGGAACTAGTACCTAAACCTGAGGGCAAATCCATCATTGACACTAAGTGGGTTTTAGGAATAAGCTAAATGATCAAGGAGAAATAGTTAGAAATAAAGCCCGCTTAGTAGCAAAAGGGTTCAGTCAAGTAGAAGGGTTAGATTAGCCTATGCCCCGGTAGCTAAACTTGAGTCCATTAGGATGTTATTAGCCTTTGCATCCCATAAAGGATTTAAGCTATACCAAATGGATGTAAAGTCAGCTTTTCTAAATGGATTCATTAAGGAAGAAGTCTATGTAAGACAACCTCCTGGTTTTGAGGACTTAGAAAGACCTGACCATGTTTACAAACTCACCAAACACTTGATGGACTAAAACAAGCACCTAGGGCTGGTATAAACGCTTATCAACCTACCTAATTTCTAAAGAATTTAAACAAGGATAAATTGACTCAACCCTATTTATTAAAACCTTAGGAAAAGAAATCTTTATTGCCCAAATCTACATCGATGACATAATCTTTGGGTCCACCAACTCTAACTTCCTAAAAGAATTTGTTAAAATAATGGAAAATGAATTTGAAATGAGCTTAGTTGGTGAGCTCAACTTCTTTCTAGGGTTACAAATTAAGCAAACTAGGGATGGAAACTATGTCCATCAATCCAAATATGCTAAGGAGTTAATAAAGAAATTTAAAATGGATAACTCTAAAAGCATAACCCCATGGCCACAAATGTAAAAATAGATAGTGACCCTGATGGTAAACCAGTAGACCTTAAACTTTATAGGAGTATGATTGGAAGTCTACTGTACCTTACAGCTAGCAGACCTGATATCCTCTTTGCCGTAGGAATGTGTGCTAGATACCAAACCTGTGCTAAGGAAACGCACTTAGCAACCCTAAAAAGAATACTAAGATATGTTAAGGGCACCCTAAATGTAGGGATTTGGTATCCTAGGACCTCAACCTTTGACTTGTTATGATACTCTGATTCTGACTACGCTAGTTGTAAATTAGATAGAAAGAGCACAAGTGGAAGCTGTCAACTATTAGGAAATAGTCTAGTAAGTTGGTGCAGCAGAAAACAACACTGTGTAGCTCTATCCACAACTGAAGCTGAGTATGTAGCCTTAGGAGAGTGTGTAGCACAACTCTTATGGATGATGCACACTCTTAAGGACTTTCAGCTTAACTACACCCAAACTCAAGTCTACATTGGCAATATAAGCTCAATCAATATAACTAAGAACCCAACCCAGCATTCCAGAACTAAACACATAGAAGTTAAACATCACTTTGTAAGAGATCATGTAGCCAGGGGTGAGATAGTCCTTAAGCATGTAGACTCTAAATCTAACTTAGCTGACATATTCACCAAACCCCTACCTGAGTCTGAGTTCAGCTCACTAAGAAGGCAGTTAGGATTATGCCTGGTAGAATAGGCTTACTTTACTTCTGTTTTTCTTACTGCTTTACTCAATTTGAAAATCAGTTTTTAATATAATTTTAAAACTGCTTTACTTGATTTTCAAAGTCTTTTTACAATTTTAAAAATCAATTTTCTAACTTAGTTTTATTTAAAACTACCCCCTTCAAAACTAGGGCTTTTTCGAAAATGGACTTAGCTTAGGCCCTAACCCTAGAACTGCATGCACCTATAGATCTAGAAGCCAGCATCTCACAAGCACCTTAGGGTACTTTTGACTGATAACCTAGAATGTGTTGAGATGCTTAGGTCTTTGCCTTAATTCAAGATGCTTTAAGTCAGTGCATCTACAGTAATTGGGGCACTAAATACAAATTAAAACAGTAATCAGGTT
>JAGFNQ010001319.1:128899-182440 GCA_024364735.1 Boesenbergia rotunda | reverse complement strand
GATTGTCTTATAGGTGTTTATGAGATGCTTGAATAATTTTTCTTAATTTAATTTATAGATTGCTTGACCTTGAGTTAGATTTGCGTTTAATCAACTAGTAGCTTAAAAGTATTTTTCAATAATTGGCTTCTAGGTCTTGGCAAGGCATAGAGACCTTCTTTGGTCGTAGCCTTATTGGATCATCAACCCTTTCCTTAGACAAAGCTTTTTAAAGAAAAAATGCTTTGAATTTATTTTTTGAAAAACTCTGGTCTAACTAGTCTAGGATGTGATGAGGTAGCTTCGGCTAGTTCCACTTAGCTAGGCTAAGCTTCCCTAACGTACTATCATCTCGCCCCACCCTAGTACTAGGTTAGGAAAGTATCAACCAATCTTTTTCCTATCTAACCATTCTAATGCAGAAAAGTAAACATGAATGACATGACAAATATTTAAGGAAAAATAAGGGGATGCATAGGCATGACATTTATGTTGGTGCAGGAAGCACCAGATCGAACCTTGTTTTGATATTGGCAAAGGATTCAAAGTTAAGGGTTATTTGTTGTCTAACAATGCTGCTTGAGAGTGCAGGAAACCAAGTCCTAGCGAAGGGATGCTAGGCACCTGACGATGGGCTGTCAGGAACTCAAGTCCTGGCGAAGGGATGCTGGGCGAAAACCAAGTCCTGGCGAAGGGCTGCTAGGCGAAAACCAAGTCCTGGCGAAGGGCTGCTAGGCGAAAACCAAGTCCTGGCGAAGGGCTGCTAGGCAAAAACCAAGTCCTGGCGAAGGGCTGCCGGGCGAAAGTCCAATTGGAGGATCCGGTTGGCACCAGGTAAAACTCTCCCGAGAGGAGTAGGTGAGGACGCGTTCCCCTCGAGGGAACATTAGGCGTCGGTTCGACCTAGGGCTCCATTTTGGAGATCCAAAGTCAGAACCAAGACAGCTAAGGCTGTTTTAACTAACTTATTATTTGCTGTTTTGGACTAACCCTGGATGCAGGACCGAAGGACTGTGTTTCTGCAGCTCAGAGAGCCTCAAAGGAGTGAGGCCGTAGCTGAGCAGGGCGCCCCGGATGTGTCGGGCGCCCCAGAGTCAACCCAAAGTCAGCAGAGAGGTAAACGCCCCGACAGCAGCCGCATGTCGGGCGCCCCCGCGTGTCTCGGGCGCCCATTGTGCCACGCCACTGAAGGCTGCTGCAGCTCACTCTCGCGAAGCCTGAAGATGACGCTTGACCGGTCAACCGGGCGCCCCGCGCGCGTCGAGCGCCCCGGTCAAAGCTGATCCCGAAGATGAAGAGATCAGCCTTGACCAGAGGGCTCGCCGGATCAAAGCCACGTGGGGGGGCGCCCCGAGCATGTCGGGCGCCCCTGCCCTATATAAAGAGGGCCCTCGACCCTATTCTTGAACAACCAATCCTTCGACAATTCTACGCTCTTCTACTTCCACGACACGCTCCAGAAAGCTGCCAACTCAAGCCGACGACGTCCCGCTGCTCCAGAACTTCAATCTTCACCGGACGTCGGTAACAAGAGTTGTATTTAAGTTTACGAGAATATTTTTATTATTATTTGTGTGTAAACTTTTGCGAACTTATAGAATTGCCCGCAGAAAACGGTCAACGACCGTGGGCCTTGGAGTAGGAGTCGACCCAGGCTCCGAACCAAGTAAACCGGCTGTGTTTGCGTTGTTGTGTTCTCTTTTATTTCCGCTGCGCACCCGCTCTTTTTAAATCCGAACGAATTGCGACATTCACCCCCCCCTCTCTCGCATTTCTCGATCCAACAAGTGGTATCAGAGCGGGGTTATTCAAAGTTGGTGCAACCACCACTTTGAAATTTCTTTTCGGATTTTTTTTTTGCTTTATTTTTTTTAGTAAATAATATCTGTGAGTGTATTTAAAATATCCTTACGCCTTTTTCAATTCTGAATTCTCATTTTTTCACCATAAGTCAGAATTGATAAAAGAATCAATTTGTGAAAATTTGTCATAAAATTTTTATTATTTTAATATTTTTCCTCGAAATTCGTGCTACCTTAATTCGAGAAATTTTTTTTTCTCTTACTTTTCCTTCATTAATCAAAATTGTTAAAATCAACATTTTCTAAAAATTTTTATTATTATTTTAATATTTTCCCTCGAAATTCATGCAATATTTTTTGTTGTTCCCGCACTACTAATCCAAGACCAAGTCTTGGTACATCTCTGTTTTTTATTGTGTGCAAGATTTAAACTAATGGCCAATCAAGAATGGAATAGCATCCGTCCACCACTCCTCTCCGGCGAGAACTTCAATTCTTGGAGAAGTCAAATGGAGTCCCTTCTGAAGGCCCACATGGACATATGGATGATCCTCCAAACGGGGTTTACACTACCTACAGAAGATGGTATGTCGATCGCCTGGGAGAAATTGGACGAATCAACTTTGAGGAAGATCGAGGCAGATGCAAAGGCGACTGTAATCATACAATGCGACCTAACTAACGAACAACTCAAGCTAGTTGGTTCATTTGGATGTGCTAGAGAAATTTGGGAGAAATTGATCAATCTTCATCAAGAAATCTCAGATGAAGAAGAAGATCAGGTAAGTTATCTCGCACTCTCGGTCCAAGCACAGACAGCCGAGTCAGAGTCTGAACCTGAACCCAGAGTCGAAATCGAACCAGCAGAATCAGACGACGAACTGACTGAGATGGTAACCAATTTCAAATTCTTTTCTAAATTAGAATTAAATAATCAAGCTAATACTGCAATGGTCGAGGAAGGTATAACTTTTGCAGGGAAAACTCCAAGAGAACCACCAAAGAAGGAGCTTCAACCGGTACCCAAGTCTGACTCAGACACGGAATCAGAAGATGAATTTAGATCCGAGACAGCAACAATTAAGGGGGAGATTCCTAATAAGGAATCAAAAGGTAAAATTACAAATTTGAATTTTAAAAATCATATAATTTGTTACATATGCAGGGAGAGAGGGCACTACCAAACTAAGTGTCCTACTCGAAAGATTCAAACGATACCACCGACGGCGACAAAGGAACGAGCTCCAAAAGCACGAAAGAACAAGAGTCGCATCCAATGCTTCAAGTGTCAGGAGGTTGGGCATTACAAAGAGGAATGCACAGATAAACGTTACAAAGATCCAGGGCAACCAACCAAAATGGGTAACTATAATTTACATCCAAATCCACTCTTTACCTTGAATACTGATAGATTAATTAATCTCCCTTGGTCAAATTTAGATATGGATGCATGCTTAGATAACTTAATGAAATCATGTATATTAGCAAAGTCAAAATTCAAAATGTTAAGACAAGAAAATGAGACTTTGAAAATTAAAATTGATATACAAGAAAAACTGATTAATAATTTTGCAAACTTAGAAAATCCAGAAATTTCTCCTCACTATGACATTATCTGAAGTTTTGTTTTGGCTATTCATAGGACTAGATAGCTTAAGGACTTAACCAATTACTTGAAATTTGAAAACAGTATTGGGAGGAGGTGAGATGATAGTACGTTGGGGAAAGCAACTCTAATAAGATCAAGTCTACTTGGTCTCTTTAGACTGGTGAAACCAGCCGAAGCTACCGATCCAAGACCCAAACTAGTTAGACCAGAAAATGACCTAATTTAATTTGAAAATGAAATTTCATTAAAAGGCTTTGTCAAGGAAAGGGTGGATGATCCCATAAGGCTACGGCTAAAGAAGGCCTAGTGCCTCGCCAAGACCTGGAAGCCAAATTTCTGAAAGTCAGATTCAAATTATCTTTTGTCAAATTCGAATCTAACACAAGTTTCAAATAATTATAGATTCAATTCTTTTTCAAAATCACTCCTTTTCAAACACAAATTCTTTTTCAAATTCAAACCTGTTTTCAAAATTAAATAATTATTCTCTTTTTCAAAATCATTTTTACCTTCAAACCTGTCTCACAAAACCCATAAGGTTAACATGCTTGATCACATAGAACTGGGTGAGACATCTAGGACCTAAAAGTATGATTCAGTTTGTAAAAGTTATTCATGCCTACCTTTTTTTTTGTACTGTACCCTACTTTTCATTCCTAACATTTTTATTAAATATTACAATAAATAGAGTCTAGGGCTTGTTCTGATTTAGTCATTGATTGGTCAACATAGTCAACCCCTAGTCAACATAGTCAACACTAAAGCCCCTTAAGAAATTTAGATAAAAGTCAGACGATGTCGGATACAGGGGAAGTTTCCTTTAATATTTTTCAAAAATTGATTCAAAAGCCTTCGTATATTACTATCTATTTGAAAAATTATTATCATTTCAAAATGTTCTTCGAAAACTGTGTTATCATTCCAAATTGTGTTGAAAATTACTATACTCAAAATTATCTTCATTCCAGATTGAATTTTCTAAAATTATCTTCTTAAAAATTACTATACTCAAAACTATATTCTTTTGATTTTAATAAACCCTAAAGACACAGAGGAAGGCCCATTTCATGATCCACTAGGACTCCTAGGAAGTGTCAAATTTAGGGGGAGTTTGATTCAAAAGAAGAATTTTTAAAATTTTTTTTTTGGTAATTATTTTAAAGTTATTAGATAATTCTTATAATTTAAATCAAACCCTAAAACTCAGAGGAAGATCACTTGTAGTCAACAAGCTTCCTAGGACTGGATCAAGTTTAGGGGGAGATCAAATTAAAAGAATTGTTGAAAATTTTTCAAAATATATGTTTTCATGCACTGCAAGTTTAAAATCCTTTTGAAAACATAAATAATTTTTCGTTCAAAATATTATTATTATTGTGGCCTATGAAATTGCTTTTGAAATAATATTTACTTGGGTTGGCGAATTTCCAGGACACTTAGGAAAATATCCTTGTAGTCAACAAGGTTTCCTAGGATTGTGTCAGACTAGAAAATAAAGCAAAATATTGTGTCTTCAAAAGGTCATACATTTTTCAAAATGTACTAGCATATACTTTCAAAGTACTATCATTTTTTTTGGAGATAGTATTTACTTGAATTGGAGAACTTTTCCAGGACACTTAGGGAAATGTCCTTGTAATCAACAAGGTTTCCTAGGATTGTGTCAGACTGAAAAAAAACCTAGTCAAGTAAAATATTTTTTTCAAAATGCATAATACTTTTCAAAAATTACTCATATCTTTCAAAGTCTAATATTTTTCTAAAAAGTACTTATGTGTTTCAAATCATAATTTATTTCAAAAGTACTTATGTCTTCAAAAATGCATAATATCTTTAAAAAAGTACTGCTATTTTTCAAAATATAATGTTTCCAAAAGTACAAATATTTTTTCAAGGCAAAAATGTTCAAAGTGCGTGAAGCTTTTAAAGATTTGCCTACAAATACATTTTTTTTCAAAATGGAGTTAATCTAGAAATTTAAGTTTTTTTATGCCTTCAAAATTATTCTAAGTATCTTCATGCTTTCAAAATTCATAGGCTCTGATACACAAATACTCTCCTTAAGACTTCCTTCAAAATATTTTTTGAATTGGACTTAAAAATGGTCTAAGGAGAAGAATTTAACATTAAGGGGGAGAGATAGGAAAGAAAAGAGGGAATCAAAATTTTCAAATTTGAATTTCAAAAACATCTGAAGCACTTAATTTTTTAACTTAAGTACTTAACATTTTTTTCCCAAGTACTTAACTATTTCTTTCAAAAATTATTTCTAAGTACTTTCTCAAAAATTATTTCTAAATACTTAACAATTCCTTTCAAAAATTTATTTCAAGTAGTTAAATGGGTTTAGTACTTAACTGTTTTTAAACCAAGTACCTGACACTTAATTTTTTCAAAACTTCTCAAAAAGTACTTGATTTATACTTGAAAATTATCTAAGTGTAAAAAGTTTTGAAAATATTTTTACTGTGTTTTTGAAATACTTTGTCAAAAACATCAAGCACTTAGAAAAACTCACTGTTAGATACCTTGCTCACCCATGCTTGTTTTTGATATATGTCAAAGGGGGAGGAAAGGTCAAAGTTAAGAGTTAAGTTAATTATTCAGGGGGAGAATGAGCATGAGAAATTTTTTAAAAAATTTTTCTCTCTCTCTTTTCACTGTTCAAATTACATTTGGGTTTAGACTGTTACGAATTGATATGTTTTATTAGTCTTAACCTTTATGCTTAAACTGCTATCTTTTTCCTTAACTTTGAATTGTGTTGCCATAATCAAAAAGGGGGAGATTGTTGGTGCAGGAAGCACCAGATCGAACCTTGTTTTGATATTGGCAAAGGATTCAAAGTTAAGGGTTATTTGTTGTCTAACAATGCTGCTTGAGAGTGCAGGAAACCAAGTCCTAGCGAAGGGATGCTAGGCACCTGACGATGGGCTGTCAGGAACTCAAGTCCTGGCGAAGGGATGCTGGGCGAAAACCAAGTCCTGGCGAAGGGCTGCTAGGCGAAAACCAAGTCCTGGCGAAGGGCTGCTAGGCGAAAACCAAGTCCTAGCGAAGGGCTGCTAGGCAAAAACCAAGTCCTGGCGAAGGGCTGCCGGGCGAAAGTCCAACTGGAGGATCTGGTTGGCACCAGGTAAAACTCTCCCGAGAGGAGTAGGTGAGGACGCGTTCCCCTCGAGGGAACATTAGGTGTCGGTTCGACCTAGGGCTCCATTTTGGAGATCCAAAGTCAGAACCAAGACAGCTAAGGCTGTTTTAACTAACTTATTATTTGCTGTTTTGGACTAACCCTGGATGCAGGACCGAAGGACTGTGTTTCTGCAGCTCAGAGAGCCTCAAAGGAGTGAGGCCGTAGCTGAGCAGGGCGCCCCGGATGTGTCGGGCGCCCCAGAGTCAACCCAAAGTCAGCAGAGAGGTAAACGCCCCGACAGCAGCGCATGTCGGGCGCCCCGCGTGTCTCGGGCGCCCATTGTGCCACGCCACTGAAGGCTGCTGCAGCTCACTCTCGCGAAGCCCTGAAGATGACGCTTTGACCGGTCAACCGGGCGCCCCGCGCGCGTCGAGCGCCCCGGTCAAAGCTGATCCCGAAGATGAAGAGATCAGCCTTGACCAGAGGGCTCGCCGGATCAAGAGTCACGTGGGGGGCGCCCCGAGCATGTCGGGTGCCCCCTGCCCTATATAAAGAGGGCCTCGACCCTATTCTTGAACAACCAATTCCTTCGACAATTCTACGCTCTTCTACTTCCACGACACGCTCCAGAAAGCTGCCAACTCAAGCCGACGACGTCCCGCTGCTCCAGAACTTCAATCTTCACCGGACGTCGGTAACAAGAGTTGTATTTAAGTTTACGAGAATATTTTTATTATTATTTGTGTGTAAACTTTTGCGAACTTATAGAATTGCCCGCAGAAAACGGTCAACGACCGTGGGCCTTGGAGTAGGAGTCGACCCAGGCTCCGAACCAAGTAAACCGGCTGTGTTTGCGTTGTTGTGTTCTCTTTTATTTCCGCTGCGCACCCGCTCTTTTTAAATCCGAACGAATTGCGACATTCACCCCCCCTCTCTCGCATTTCTCGATCCAACAATTTATGCATTAGTCAATCAAGACAAGTAATTTTATTAGGCTTCTAATAATGTATCAAATTCTCAATTTGATACATACTGTGTGAACCCGCGAATATGTCGACCCACTTTGACATATTTATTTTTATTAAATTGATTATTCCAGTTGAGTAGAATGTTATTTAATTTCATATCTGAAGGTAATTAATTGGAATTTAGTTCGTAGATTTTGTTGAATTGAAGAATGAATTTGTTATTGAATTATTAATTAATTAAGATTTAAGATTTTAAGTTGTTAGGATTTAATTAAGGATTTAAGTTGTAAAGAGTTAGTTAAAATTTAAGATATTAAGGATTAATTAAGTTTGAAATTATTAAGAACTAATTAAGAATTAACTAAAGTTAAAATTATTAAGAATTAATTAGAATGAATTATTAAGAATTAATTAGAGTTTAGAATTAATAAGAATTAATTAGAGTTTAGAATTATTATGAATTAATTAGAGTTTAGATTATTACGAATTAATTAGAGTTTAGATTATTAAAAATTAATTAAAATTAAAATTATTAAAGATTAATTAAGGTTTGAATTATTAAGAATTAATTAATGTTGAGATTATTATGAATTAATTAAGGAATGAATTAATTAATGTTGAAAT
Organism: Boesenbergia rotunda; assembly: GCA_024364735.1. NCBI lineage: Eukaryota > Viridiplantae > Streptophyta > Magnoliopsida > Zingiberales > Zingiberaceae > Boesenbergia > Boesenbergia rotunda. The sequence continues at coordinate 174,328 of JAGFNQ010001319.1, read as the reverse complement.
TATTATGAATAAATTAATGTTAAATTATTATGAATTAATTAATGTTGAAATTATTATGATTTAATTAGAGTTAAGATTGTTAAGAGTTAATTATTAGAGTTAAAATTATTAAGAATTAATTAGAGTTAAAATTAACTTATTAAAGTTGTTAAGAATTTTGCATTTAGTTATATCATTTTCATTAATTCAACAATTTCCGATTCATCTAGTATTTCTTTGAAATTTAAGATTTCAATTTTGTTTAATGCTTCTATTTTATTTGATTTCTTGTAAGCCCTATTAAACATAGCTTTAATTCTACTAAATTCATTTTCATCTTCTTCCTCATCTTTATGTTCAGAGTTATATTCAGAATTTAAAATTGTATCGTTATCTTCATAATAGGTAGAATAATTTTCAACACTGCTAATTAAGGTTATAGTACTATATTCAGAAATGTAGTGAATATTATTTTCAACATTATCAAGAGTACTATCATCAACAATATCTAGAGTATTATCTTCAATATTATTAGAGGTTAAGATCTTATCATCAACCTTAACATTATCAGAAATATTAGAAATTAAAATATTATTATCCTTAACATTATCAGAATTATCATAAATTAAAGTATTATTATCCTTAACATTATCAGAATTATTATTAATTTCAAAAATTTTAGCATTAATATTAAAGATTAAAGAATTAATATATGATATTTTGCTATTGTCCATATTTGGTAATTTGTCAAGCAATACATTAAGTTGGCTACTCAAAAAATTTAATTTATCGGAAAAATTTAAAGAGTTATGTAAATTATCAGAATGTTTGCATAACTGTGCAGGATTTTGAAAATTATTGCCAAAACTAATTTTTCATACCTTCATTACCTTGGTTGCATGTTTTGGCGTTGGGATTGAGCCTTTTTCCAGTTTGGGTACTGGTTCTTGTAATGTCCTGGCTTTTGGTATCTGAAGCAACGGATGTGACTTTTGTCCCTCCGGACTCCTAGCTAGCGCTGTTACCTCCTTTGCCGTCGGTGGTGAAGAACGAATCTTACGAGTAGGATACTGGTATTTGTAGCCCTCTCTCCCTGCAATTAAAACATATTATATGAAATTTAAAAATTGACATAATTAAAAAATACCTGTATTCACCCTTGCTCCCCCTCAATTCCTGGCGTCTTTGCTCCTTCTGTTGTTAGTCTGGTGAAGAGCTTCCAGGCTCTGATACCACTTGTGGGATTGTTGCCGGTCGATACCGGGGGGGGTGAATATCGACTCGTAAAACTTGTCAGAATTCATCAGAAACCGTCTTTCTATCAGGGTTAGTACGCAACGGAAATAATAAAATAAAAGAAAGACAATACACAAAACACGCAAGATTTACTTGGTTCTCAACCCCCCTGGGTTAGTACGTCCAATGCCTAGGCACTCAATTGTGACTCCACTAGTGGTCTCCTTTTCAGACTTTTGGAGGCGGAGAAACCCGTCTTACAGTTTGAATTTACAAGCAAAAAGATAGTAAATGAAATACGACTCGTAAATAATACGCAAACCAAAACAGAACTCGACCAACTCTGGAAGTCCGAAGTGCCGCGCACTTCCTCCTGGAGCCTCCTTGGTCGTAGAGCTTCGACTTGAGCGCGTTTGCTTCACACAAGTTGCTTTAGCGGATGTGAAAGTTGATGTTCTACATTGAGGGGTCGAACCCCTTTATATACTGCCTTCTCGGGCGCCTGTAAGCTCTTGGGCGTCTGCCACGTGTTGGTCAAACTTCATCCTTTACACCGAGCTCACAACGTAGATAAGAAGGCCTTCCCAGGCGCCTGGGACCAATCAAGCTCCTGGGAACCCTTTTCCCAGGTCAACTTGTTTTGTATTCTGCTCTCCTATCTTGCCTCCAACTCCAGGTACCTGCAAGATAACAAACACAAAACAAACATACAAATAATCTTATGCCTTAATGATTGGTTCTGACTTTCGATTTCACCCGAAACCCTAGGTCGAACCGACGCCTAATGTTCCCTTTCCCAGGGAACGTGCCTTCACCTACTCCACACTTGGAGAAGTTGCGTTTACCAATCGAAACCTCCGATTGGACTTTCGCTCATCCTCCGAGAACCCGAATCTCGAGACGTCCGACCTCGACCCATCTCTACTTCTGTTCACGATTCCTGCTTGACTAAAGCTTTTGCCAACCGGGACCTCCGGCTGGGTTTTTGCTCGACCTCCGAGAACTCAGATTTCGAGATGTCCGACCTCGACCCGTCTCTACTTCTGTCCGCCATCCTCGCTTGACAAAGACTCTGTTGCCTGATCCCCGACCAGGTGATAGTTAACAACTTGATGGATAGTTTTCATGCCATTAGTGGGGAAATTTGGGCCTCTAGGTGTATATTTGTTTATTAAATGATGCATAATTTGTTAATAGGGTGCATTTTTATTGGTTAATTAATTTTCCTATATTTTTACACTCATATTTCATTCAATTTGATTTTTGGGCAGCTTGTGCATCAAAGGATAAAAAGGGCACATCAAGGGCTAAGATGGATCCATAAAGAACAATATCAGACTATAATTTCAGTCTGTTGGTGCCCTGATCGGTCTCCAATCCGATCAGGGAAAGTCTGATCGGTCCAGCGACCGATAAGAAGGAGATGACACAGAAGAACTCAGAATTTCAGCTACTGATTAGACCCTGACTGGCCCTCAGACCGATCAGGGAGGTGCCTGATCAGTCTCCAGACTAATCAGGGAGCCCTCAAACCGATCAGGGGTCACTCAGACCGATCAGGGGTCACTCAGATCGATTAGCAACCGTCCAGCGATCGGAAAAGCTTGTACATCACAACCCTCCACTTGGATCTAGCACTGAAATTGATGGAAATTTCTGCAAGTAATCTTGGCCACTCATCAAAGGAAATGAAGGGTGAAGAGAAGAGCTAGGGAAGAAAAAGGAAGCTAGGGCTCAAGGAAAGGGGATCACGGATCACGCAGACAACACGCAAGAAGAAGTAAAGGAGAAGGGGAGGAGCTTTCGGTCAAGCAGCCATGGGAGAAGGGTTTCTTCTCTGATCAGCAGCTTGGAGAAGCCTTGTTCTTCGACTCCATAGCCCACTTCATCTTCCAATCCGGCTGGGAAGTGATCAGCTTCATCGGAGCAGAGATTTCCTCCACCGGACCACAATTTCCAGCCTTCTTTTGCTTGTTTCTTCCTGTTTACTTGCTGTAGAACACAATCTACATTTCCCTTTCCATTGATTTCGAATTTCTACTTATTTTCCAGCTTAGAACAGAAATTTCCAGCTTAGTTTCCTAGTTTTACAGCTCACCTCTTGTAGAAATTTTTCCATGTTTTCAACCTCTTATTACTTGAATGCAAGGTGTTTGTTTAATTGCTCCTATCAAACATGTGTTTGAGTATGAAATGGCTTGCCTTCTAGTTAGGAGTTCTAGGTGAATCCTTGCTGAAATTTTCTGGTTTTGATTGTTCTTATGTTGTCCTCTACATTTAGTTAGCTTAATACTCCGAATCCGAGTAGTTAAGGCTATTAGGTAGAAGTTGGTAGCTAAGTTTAATTGCTTTGTTATCCTCAAAACCCAAGAAAACATGTTTGGTTCAGCTAGCTTTCATTTTTCTACAATTTACTATTTTCTATAGACCAAAGAAGTGCATGCATCATATTAGATCCTTGAGAGACGATTCGAGTTTAACTATTACCACATAATTGCTTGAAACGAGAAAATTAATTGAAACCGTAGCGCGACTAAACCGGTTATCACCAGGACTTAGTGCTCAGCCCCCCAGACCAAGACTTCGTGCCTAGCTTCACTCACCAGGACTTAGTCCACCTTGCTTCACTCACTATGACCCAACTTCACTCACCAGAATTTATTTCACCTAGCTTCACTCACTAAGATTTCCTTCACCTAGCTTCCCTTGCTAAGACCTAGCTTCACTCACCAGGGTTTCTTTCACCAAAAATCACTTCTTTGCTAGTCATCATGATCCTGACTAGACTTCCTCCAATCATCAGGTAAATATAATCTCACAGCTCAAGTCCGGTGTGGTTTAATCCCTTGGTCAAATTGACCAACCCTGGGTTCTGTTCATTCTTCCAAACATCTGATCCTGTTTGGCTAACCCTTTGTCAACATGATCAAACCTAGGTTTACTCTACCAAACATAAGGTCTTGTTTGGTTTAACCCTTGATCACTTTGACTGTTAGTGAGAGCCCTAGAGCTAATCATGTGATGGTTATTGTATGGACTCATTGTATCATATTTCATATATATATATAAAGACATTTGATTATGGTTATTATACTTACTTGTATTGGTGCCAAATAACTAAGTGTAATAACGTCCTTGGTAGTAGGTTCATATCTATATCAATCGATTGGTTGAATCGATAGTGAGATGATATAGAGAACACTACTCTTAATTATTCCTAGTCAAGTATTAACATTCAGGGACAATGTTAATGCATAGAGACTAGCATATAGGTCAACACGATGACTTGATCTCACAAGTCATGGATATGAGATATCAAGTTGACACATGAGTATGCATTGGAGAATGTATACTGAATGACCCACCATGAGAAAGTATCATGGATCGTTATATGAGTGTCATATACTTTCTCATGTGACTATTAGTATGACTATTAGTCCTTAGACCTGAAGTCACCATAGTTTCCTACATAAGGAGTTATGTACTTTGGTTTCGTCAAACGTCACCCGTAACTGGGTGGACTATAAAGGCGATTACTGGGTATGTAACAAATTATGCGGAGGGATGTGAGTGATGTAGATGAGATCTATCCCTCCTATATGACGGGAGAGATATCATAGTCTCGATAGAGTGAGATCACTAAGTGCATGGCCATGCCCAAATAAGGCAATATGAGATATTGAGCTTATTTGATTATAGTGAGTCTACTTGGAGTTCAAGACACATAGATTGATTGGAGGATGACACGATCTATGCTTCATAGAAGATCAATCTAGATATCGACGATAGAAGGACATTGTCACATATTATGAAAGTCATAATTAGTAGTCACATTGATGATGTTGGATCTCAACATTCTTGTAACTTGGATAGCAATGATGTGTTGCTAGATACCGCTCATTGCTTATGTTTCTAAGAGGTTAGAAGCATTGCCAACGTTACAAGAACCTATAGGGTCACACGTAAAGAACAAATAGATGAAGAAAAAATGAAGTCAAGTTTGACTTGGCTAAATATGGAAAGTCCATAAAAGGCAAGTTTGACTTGACCCAAATCCAAATCAAGTTTGACTTGACTTGGTTCCACTTCAAGTTAGACTTGACATGGGAGAAGAAATGGAGTCAAGTTTGACTTGACTAAATATGGAAAGTCCATAAAAGGCAAGTTTGACTTGACCCAAATCCACCTCAAGTTAGACTTGACTTAATGCCACATCATGGTGATGAATTGGCATGGAGCCAACCATTGATGATGCTCCACATCATCAAGAGCATTAAGTGTGGATGCCACCTCATCAAGGAAGATTAATGGTTAAGTTTGACTTGACCAAAAGGCCACCTCACCTTGACTTGACCAAGTGATGACTTGGCTTGGTATTTGACCAATGATGATGCTCCACATCATCTCCAAAGGTTGTAACCCCCCCCATTTGAATTTGAATTCAAATTGAAAGGGTCATTATGGCCGGCCACTTAATGGCCATTATGTGGCCGGCCACAATGAGAGAACAAAACAAGTGTTGGTTCCATTTTTCTCATTGTGTGTCTTCTCTTCTTCCTCCACCAAGTGTTGGTGCTCTTATTCTTCTTCTCCTCTTGGCCGAACCCTTGAAAGGTGCTAGCACACCTAAAGGGTTTTCTCCATCCACTTTGTTCGCGTGGATACTTCTAGAGGGACGGCACTTGACGTCCTAGAGACCCGACATCCAAAAGGAACGAGCGGGATTAAGCGGGGCACGCACCAAAGGTAAAACGGTTTATCCCTCTTTAGATCTAGGAGATCGAGTTTTGAGCATGAAATGAATACGTGATTTTTGTTTCGGAATTTTTCTTCGCACGAGATCCATGGCTTTGGGTTCTCGGGGTTTCCGCGACGCGAAAAGGCGATTTTCGCGGCCCGAAAAACCCAACATTGACCACCCTTAATATTGTCTAACATATATCGTTACTAACATAAGTATATTGTTAAACATCGAAACCCTAGAGGATGATTGTTCATCACTGATGTATTTTGCTCCAACAGTCCGTACTCTTTTCTGACGGCTCAACTAAGGTACAAGAATTATTAAATGCCAAGTTTTCCAAAATTATTGTATGTTTAGACAAAAAGTTAACTACATCTGAAACTAGGATAGATCTTCTCATTAAGGAAAATCAAGACCTTAAGGTGCAAATTACTACAAATAACTCAATTAACCAAACACAACTTGAAAACCCTGTTTAAATTGAAAAACTGGAAAGAGAAAACTCCGCATAAAGGGTGAAATTAAAAAACTTAAGGACTTACTAGAAACCTTCACCACAAGATCCAAGAACCTTGACCTAATTCTTGGATCTCAGAAGGGTGTTTACAATAAATCTGGGATAAGATACAAAACAAGATCAACCCAGAGATCTTTTGTTTCCTTTACCCACTCATGCAAGAACTTATGAAAAACGCGGGTCCCGAAAGCTTACCTGACAAAGCAAGTAGGGCAAAATCAATATTATGTCTCAAAAAATGACATCTACTATATTAACCCAAAACACCCTACCTACAATTCAGGGGAGGCACCAAATTAGTTGGTACCTTAAAATCCGCCCTTACTCGTTAGGGTAATTAGGATTAGACATAATAATTAATTTTGTAGTGTGTTAATCGGATGGCTAGAGGGGGGGGGGGAGGGAGGGTGAATAGCTTCTTCTTCGAGCTTTCGTTTATTTTTTCTACAAGTATTAGTTTTACACAAGCGGAAACAAAATAACAATGAAAATGAGAATACCAATCGCTAACACTTATCATTTACGTGGTTCAGAGACTGCTTGCTCCTTCTCCATGGCTTGTTCTTGAGGTGGACGACCCCTTAATCATTCGGTGGATTAGTCCCCGACAATATCTGGCTAGAGCTTTCTCCTTCTCGGCGGAGAACAATATCTCACAATGTTCTTTTCCTCTTTACAAGTTGAGAGTTAGGATTAGGAGGAAGAGATAAGCTTTGGAGGCTTGAGCACTTGATCAAGAAGATTTCTCATTTAAGAGCTAACCTTTCTCAAGTCTCAACCTCCCCTTTAAATAGAGGAGAGAACTGTTAAATAAGAAACTCAGTACCGACACCAGTCGACTGCCATTAGGACCAGTCAACTAATGCTCAGCCAAGGCTAGTTTTTGAATAGACTAGTCAATTGCCATTCAAACAAGTTGACTGATCCTACTGTTCGAAACTTATAGAATGTTCAGTCAATTGGTGTTCATACCAGTCGACTGATTTCGTTACACACACACACTCATCCTGTCCAAAGTCATCCTTTGAAGCTCTCTTCCTTTTACTCTCTTCCCTCGGATGCATTCAAGCCCTCAGCTTATTCCGATGTCATTCTTCGCGTATGCCTTGAAGTCTGCTTCCTTTAGCTCCACTCCGTTGCTCCTCGTCTGACGGTGCCAACCTTCACCGACTCAAGGACCCGAGCACCAAGATGAGATCTTCCATGTGAGTTCTACAATTGGTCGCACCAAGCTTCTTATATGTGTTTCACTAAGTCCTGCATGACTCAAACACACACATCAAACCAATATGAAAACTTAACTTAATCATATTGGCACACACATCAAAACTCATGATCATAACAATCAAACTTAGGCTGATTGCACCAACAAATTTGACACTTGATCTACTTGGTACCAGGGTGAGGTGAGATGATAGTACGCTAGAAAAGCCGGTCTAAGAAGTCAGGTAGGGTAAGGCGTACCCTATTTGTTCTTTTTAGCCCGATGGAACTAGCTGAAGCTACCTCGCCACATCGTAGACTAGTTAGACCAGAGTTTTTCAAAGAGTAAGTTAAAAGTATAATTTCTTTAAAAGACTTTGCCTATGAAAGGGTTGTTGCTCCAATAACCAAAAAGACCCTATGCCTCACCAAGACTTGGAAGTCAATTTTTGAAATGTGCTTTTAAATTATTACTTGTTAAACCTAAATATAACAAAAGGTCAAATTAATTTTTCAAAATCAATTCATCTCACAAAATCATAGGATTGCCTTGGTTGATAACTTTAGACCGGGTGAGATGCTTAAGGACAACAAAATTTGAATTCTTATTTGCTTCAACTTTAAATCTTTAACTTAATTAAAATTCTACTTAATTCAACTTTAACTTAATTAAAATTGTATCTTAATTCAACTTTAACTTAATTAAAATCCTATTTTAATTCAATCTTAACGTAATTAAAATTTTACCTTAATAAAACCTTAATTAATTTTTCTTCAAAAATAATTTCAATCATTTTTTTAACTTAAAAATATTTTAAAATTCATTATTGTTTTCAATTTTAAAACCTTCTAAATTTCCTTAACTATAATTTCAACTGTATTTGATTATTAAAAGTGAATTACCTTGATTTTAACTTTAAAATTTTTAAAACTTTTATAATCTCTTAACCTTAAGTTCAACGTTAATATTTGTTTTAAAGTTTCTATTCACCTTTAATTATTTGTGTTAATTAATTTGTTTTTAACTTTAAAGAAAAATCTCACTTCAACTTCAAACCTTAATTAAATTTCTATGTCAATTAATTTCATTTAAATGTTTTAACATGAATTTATTTAAACTTCCAATTTCAAACTCAAAAGGTTAGCTCATTTTGAACTTAAAAAAAAACTTAAACCTTAACGTTTATTTTAAACTTAATCAACATAAATTAAGTTTTGGCCTTAAACTTTAAACTTTAAATCTTAATTTAAAAATGCTAATTATTTTTGAACTTGAATTTTAATTAACCCATTCAAACAGTAATCAACTCAAAAAAAAAGGCCTACGTGATTTTTTTTTGTTTTTTTGAAAATCATCTTAGTAGTGTTCAAGTTACTTCATAAATCTTATTTTTGCTTAAATAAATTTGAATCCTTATTATAAATTTATTTGTGAAATATACTTGGAAAATAAGCCTCTTTACAATATTTATATTTTTAAAGCTTTAATCTTTATTTTAAGATTGTTGCACAAAGTTAGTTTCGAGAACCAATTTTTCAAAAACTTATTTGACTTGAACTTACTTTCATTTATGTTTGAAATATAACCAACTCATAAAAATGTTTGCTTAGAGTTATTTTTTTTTTCCAAAAAACATCCTTTTAGTATTTTGAAAAATCTATTATTTTTGTAAAATGTTATACTTTCACATCTGTTGAAAATTATCTTTAAAACTACTCTTGAAAAATTATTTTTACTTAACCAAAATGCCTATGTGAATTTTGAAACCTACTTGGATATACATTTGTTGAAACTAGGCATTTGTTAAAATATTTTTTCTATCTATCAAACAATTTGTCAATGTTAATTTTTGAAAATATTTAAGAAGTTTTATAAACAAAATAGGCTCTGACTTGAAAATTATTACTTAACTTAGTTGTTAAAAACTTATGTTGACTTGAAAATATTTATTGCTCTAATGTTTTTCTTAGTTTTTAAGGGATTCTTTTTACAATTTTATTTTTCACTAACTTAGTTTGTTTTCAACTATTTTTAGTCAAATTTTATTGTAGGTCTCCCCTTGATCAACATGTTGCTAATTAGGCTTTATTCTTAGTTTCACTTACAATACAATGTTGATTGTGACACTTTTCTTAAGTAATGAATGATTGCCTATTTTAATGAATGCCAAAGGGAGAGGGTTAAGGATTATAAGCTAGAAAAAACTAGAAAATATTAAAATATTTGAAGCTAATCCTGATTTTAGAGCATGTCATTGAATCTTATTATTATTGTTTTTATTTTTTCCCCTAAAAACTTGATTGTCATTGTATCAAAAAGGGAGAGATTGTTGGTGCAGTTTGCACTAACAGTTAAACTCAAGTTTTGATGAATGACAAATAGGTTAAAATTAGGGTTGTGATTATTTAACCTTTTTACCAAGTGCGCAAGATTGAAAAGCTTATAACCTACCAGGCCGAAGTCCAGGGTGGTGGAGTCCTGGCAAAAAGTCTAAAGTGGTGGAGTCTTGACCGAAGTCCAAGTTGGTGAAGACTTAGCAAAAGTCCTGGTGGGTTAAGGAGCCAAGTAAAGCTGCACAAGGTAAGTGAGGTAAGTCACTGAAGGAACAAATTTCGATGAGGAGTCCCAATTGGGACTTTAGGTAGGGTGCAACTTAGAACCATTTCGGATCTCTAAGTTGAGGCATCTGACTAAGATCCTGGTCTTAGAAAGCCAAAGTCTATTTGATACTCATATCATTTAGTCACTAACCTTGTTTTGTAAGATATACTTATTTTGGACTAACTTGGTTTTATAGGGATTTTTTTGTAAAAGTTTTCTCGGATAAATAGTGCCTGAGGTGTCTCAGTTTGGACTGGAGGTGCCTCAGGTGGTTGAGGGTGCCTTCGTATAGTCTGCACTGAAGATAGGAATTCAGCAAACTAAGGCGCCTCAGTTTAGATCCGAGGCACCTCAGTTGGGAACTAAGGTGCCTTAGTTAGGATCTGAGGCACCTTCTAAGGGATAAGCAGCGAGAGCAGCGACTTCGGATCGGGATTAGATTTACCTGATCTGAGGTGCCTCAGTTGGGAACTGAGGCGCCTCAAATACCCTTTATAATGGTGTCTTGACCAATAGCTCAGAGCAACAATTTCTACTACATCACTCAAGCTTACGCGCTCATCCTGCTTCCTCTTCTTCTTGCTATGACCCCGCTTCGACATGACTATGTCCGATCGCTACCAGAAGATCAATGCCAACACACGAGGTGATCGAAAGTTCTACACCTATATTGGTTAACGAATTCATTTACTTGTACTTAATCAACTAGGAAGTGTAGGGTTGTTACACTTTCTACTCATCTTCTATACTCGATCACTCTACCAGAAGTTTACCGGTAGAGAGTTTTAGTGGATTGCCTATCAGAAAGGTCAAAGGGACATGGGCCTTGTAGTAGGAGTTGTCGAATGCTTCGAAGCAAGTAAAACTGACCCGTGTTCGCGTGACTTCTTTTTCATTATTTTCTGCTGTGCACTCACGTTTTATTTAAGTTTAAAAAACAACAGTTTTAAAAAGACACGTGATTCACCCCCTTCTCATGTGCAGCAGTCCTACAACATCTTGACTACCCCTCATCCCGGTCTTCTCGACCCCTTCCCAGTTGGGGCCAACCAGAGGAAGTTCCTCTTGGTAGTGGTCGATTATTTCTCCAAGTGAATAGAGACTGAACTCTTAGCTTGGGTAACAAAAGATGGCGTACCTAAGTTCCTATAGAAGAACATCATCTATCGGTATGACCTCCCTTGTAAGTTACAAATATATGACAATTGTCAGGAGTTCTAAGAGGGCAAACTGAGAGAGTGGTGTAAATGTTAGATCGATGTAGCTTGCTAGAGGGGGGGGTTGAATAGCAATTTTCGACTTTTTCTTCCTACAAGGTTAGCGTGCGCAAGTGGAAACAATAACAATAAAACAAACAAACACTAACAAACCTATTTACGTGGTTCAGAGATGAAGCTCCTACTCCACGACAGTCCGTGAGGTGTACAATCCCTCGATCCTTCGGCAGATCACTCCCCGGATGCCCTCCGGCTAACTCGTGTAGCTCCTTGTGGGTGGAGAAACCTCGCCACAATCTCAAGCACACCTCTGAGTACAAAGACTACTATTTGGCTCTTGACCAAAGCCAAATTCGTCAGAGGTTTCAGCTAAAATGAAGCCTTTTAAATAAGGCTTAAAGTTGAACTCATCCGCTACCAGTAGACTAGTTAATTACCAGTTGACTGGTCCCACTCAACTAGCTAGCCAACGACTAGTTTTTGGGTTTATCAGTCAACTGCCCCCAGGGTAGTCGACTAGTCCAGGGTCTAAAACTTTTTGTGAGTTTTTGTTCGTGCTGGCAGTCGACTGTTATATTACCAGTCGACTGCCCAGCTTATACAAACACTCATCCTCACTCCGAAGACCTTCCTCCACGTGTGCCTTCAAGCATACTCCCTTGGCTTGCCCCTTGAAGTCCTCTTCCACCGGCTATCGTCCCTCGGATGCACACGCAAGCCCTCGGAGAGGGCTTGCCTCCATTCCACCCTTCACGTGTGCCCTTTGAAGTCCACTTCCCGGCTTGCCCTTGGAGTCCTCTTCCCTCAGCTCTTGTCCCTTCATGACTTAGCTGACTCTTCACCAGCAGCCTTGACTGTTGCCTTCGCGGCCTCTTCGTCTTCGGCTCTCGTCCCTCGGATGCACACAAGCCTCCAGTTTGTCTCCGTACCATCCTTCACGCATGCCTCGAAGTCCACGCCCCTCGGCTCATCATCCCTGCTATCCATGGCCCTCGGGTACACACAAGCCTCCAGCTTGTCTCCATGCCACCCTTCACCGTACCGAAGCCGTCCAGCTAAGTCAATATGTGTAACCTGCAATCCTGCACACTTAAAATACACATATTAAATCACAAGGGTAAACCTAACTTAAACCCTTTGCCCAAACATCAAAACACATGGTCACTCCGGATCATAGATTGCCCCAACAGTAAAGACTTTAACATTCAGCAGACTTTCACCTTGGCAGTATACCCTCAAAGTAATGGGCAACATGAGTACAGATCCTTCGAGATCTCAAAATCAAACTTGATCATATTGGTGATAGTTGGATAGAAGAGCTACCAAACATACTTTGGGCTTATAAAACTACTTCTCGGGAAAGCACGAGGATGACTCCTTTTCACTTAGTTTATGGATGAGAAACACTAGTCCCAGTCGAAGTCGATGTGATATCCACTCGGATAAAAACTTATGATGCCAATAACTTCAACAAGGGACTATTGGAACTCGATTTGACCATTGAAACTCTAGAGAAGACAACAGTTCAACATGCGACTTACCGACAATGGATGTATCAGACCTACAATAAGAGAGTCATCCCTTACTCCTTTCAAGTCAGTGACTTTGTCTAGAAGAAGGTCAAACTCACAGGTGATGTGGGGGAAGCTAGAATCTCAATGAGGAGAATCATACCAATACCGAGTCACTCACAAGTTAAGCTCAAGAGAGTAATATTTGGAGGACTCTGCTAGTAAAGATCTTGGTCGACCATGGCCTACTGTACATCTGCAACCTAATCGCACTTATCGATATAAGGTGCCTGTATTTTTCCATTTTATCATCCGGATTTATTTATTTTGTATCTATCTTTGCCCCTTCAGTAGTAAATAATTATTCTTTCGAAAACACTTTAGTCCATATCCCAAGTCTAAGTGTGCTCCTACACGATCGAAGACACTATGATTCTTATACCAAGTTCAAGCGTGCTCCCACATGATTGAGACACTCAGTTCCCTACACCGAGTTCAAGTGTGCTCCCACACGATTAAAGACACTCGGGTCTATATACTGAGTTTAAGCGTGCTCCCTTGCAATCAAAGCCAAGCATGCTACCATGCAATCGAAGACACTTTGGTCTAGACCCAAAGCCCAAGCATGCTCCCACTCTATTAAAGACACTCAGATTCCTACACTGAGTTCAAGTGTGCTCCCACGCGATTGAAGGCACTCGGATCCCTACATCAAGTTCAAGTGTGCTCCCACGTGATCGAAGATACTCGGGTCCATATATACCCCGAGTTCAAGTGTGCTCCCACCTAATCGATGCCAAGCGTGCACCCACATGATCGAAGAAACTTGAGTCCCCACACTAAGTCCATGCATACTCCCATGTAATTGAAGACTCTTGGGTCCCTACACTAAGTTCAAACATGCTCTAATGCAATTGAAGATACTCAAATCCCTACACTGAGTTCAAGCGTGCTCCCCGTAATCAAAGACACTCGGATCTCTACACTGAGTCCAAGTGTGCTCCTACGCAATTGAAGTCAATCAGGTCCCTACACTAAGTCCAAGCACGCTCCCACACAATATATCGAAGGCATTAAGGGCTCTACACTGAGTTCAATTGAGTACACTCGGGTCCCTACATCGAGTTTATGTGTGCTTCCATGCAATTGAAGACATTCAGGTCCCTACACTAAGCTCATACGTGTTTCTATGAAAGCGAAGACATTTGGGTCATACATAATGTCCAAGACACTCGGGTCATACCCCCAAGTCTCATCATAGATTTAGTGTTCTCTTACTCTTGTTACTCGTTACCAACCACACAATTTTAAAAAAGACATTCAAAAATAAGGGTTTTAGTTCATTTCATTTCAAAAGGATTACAATAAGAAAAATATAATTGAGTCACGCCAGTCGCCCCTCCTCTAGGATGTTGTCATAAACCCTTCACTGGCTTATATTGTCTATGGATAAGTCAACAGACAAGTTGTCGGCCTTGCAAAGCTATTTGACTGTGCCATTATTCCCATGTCGGAGGGGTGAGATTGCCTAGTAGATCATAGAATTCCTCCGACCGCAAGAACTCTTCCTTCTTAGCAACCTAGGATCCTTTTTGTTGGGATCGTACGACCAACAAGAGGGGGGGGGGGTGAATTGCCCTTGAAAAATAAAATTGAGATCTTTTGTTTAATTTAACAAAGATAGAAGTTAGTTTCACAAACAATTCAATAATATAAAATAATCAACTTAATAACATAAAAAGAAACGAGGCACAGACAATTTACTTTGTTTGTAATCAGGAGGTTGCTAATCTAAGGCAAATAAAGCTCACTCTTCAGATGATCTCCTTGTGGGCGGAGAAGCCTCTTATACAATTGAAACTTAGAAAAATAGAGAAAACTAGAATGAAAATTTGTTACAATTGGAATTATTCAAATGAACTAAGTTCAGTGGTCTATTTATAGTCCATGTGAAAGCTTATCGCAATGCTGACGTGGAGCTTCTCAAGCGCCCGAGTGCACACGGACACCTGACACGTGGTCAATTCTTATATCCACGTTACAATGGTCGCAAAACAGTTACTTTCCGGATAAAAAAATTTAAAAAAAAACAAAAAAACTACTTTCTGGATGATGTATGGTCACATGAGCGCCCGAGTCATTTCGGGAACCAGGGAATATGGGAGTCTACGTGAATGGGGGCGCCCTCATTCATAGGTGCCCGAGTTTGACTCGGGCACCCGGGTTGACTGTCAATAGCTCGTTGACTAATCTTCTGACGTGGGATTTCTGGGTGATCTCGAGCCTTCCAAAATTAGGCTCACATAAACCCTTCTCCAACCTTCTCCTCAAGCAGACTTCCTCCTGACTTCTCATCCCTTGGACGTTGCACGTGTCCTTCTCGCTCCACCGGCGTACTCTTCCGCAGCCTTCCACGCCCCTTGGATGCACCGAGCCCATCGATTCTCTTTATGTGACATTCTTCTTGTCCGCTGCATCTTCCGCTCGACTTCCTGTTCTCCTAAGCTTCTGCACATTTGGACACAGGGATCAAACACAACATGACCTAACTTGACTTAGTTGACCATATCAAAACACCCGGGCTACTTATACTATACTGCCCTCAACTTCTGCCTCCCTACTCTCCAACTTTCCCTTCAGTTTTTCCATCTCGATTTTTCAAGTCGCAAGCTCAACCTTCTCCACTACTAGTTTGGATATCATTTTCTCTACTCCGCTTGACTAGTCTCTTATTCGACCTTCATTTTCTTTAACGCATAAGAAGTCTTCTTTCATTGTTTCTTCTCGGAGGAGACATGTGATTCCATTTTTTTTTTAGATGGGCTTGGAACTCGCCTGATTGCTCTCTAAGGGAGGTTATATTTATGGGTGTCAAAAATAAATCTGACTCGCCAACCCAACCCGAATCGACTTGAAAAATATTGGGTTCGAGTTCGGGTTTCGGGTTCGAGTTTGGGTTGGAGGGCTTTCGGGTTTGAGATTATTGAGTCAGATTCGGGATGACCTGAATTTAGGGCTTAGAGGATTTTTTGGGATTAAATTAAATTTTATTTTAAAAATTAATATACTTTTAGGTATATCAATATTAATGTTAGTATAATAATAATAGAGTATTAAGATAAAAGTGAACAATTATAAAAAATAGCCAAAAAATCATTTTTAATTTGATTATTCAGGTTATTTAGGTTGGTTGGGTTTAGGTTTAGGGGGTTCAGATTATATTTGAGTACGGGTTAAGATTTTTTATAATTTTTTTCAATCTGACCCAACCACCTGAGTTGACACCCCCTAATTGCTTCTACCTCTGCCCCGTCCAACCCCTGCTACATCAAACACAACTACACTGCTTGCGCTACGAGCTTAGCCTTTTATCGCTTTGCTTCCATCTTCACCAACTCTGACCCTCAACTTGGAGGGATCTACTGGCTTTAAGCTCTTGCACCCTGAGTTTTGCAGAGCGATTGGATTAAAGAAATTAGGCAGGTGATTGGCCATCTTCATGATCTCAGTCAACATTTGTGGCAACAATCGAGATTTAGCCATAGTCGATAAGGATCAAAATTTAACCTCTACAAAAAAAAATGCTCAAGAGTCCTTACCACAATTGAGTTCAAGGCACTTGATTTTGCTAAGGCAACAAAAGATTTCCTCTTTATAGCCATTTCAGTATGGTGCCAGAGTCATGTCATTTGGTCCCCACAGGATGGACTGATGGTTAGTGCGTGGGTGTTGCCAACATGAGGTCTGGGGGGGGGGGGTCAAAACCTGGCAAAGCCAGTGTGCCCGCCCTCCTCACGCATTAGCCACAGCATCCGGGCTAGTAGCCCCCATAATTTACCTCCTCCGTGTTGGCCCTGGGACGGGTTGGCAAGGGTACCGGGGGCAAGCGAATCACCTTTTGCCAACAGAGTCGTGTCATTTGGATGGTCATTTTAATAATAACTTGATCCCGTCAAGGCCCCCCCCCCCCCCAACCAGGGACGACTCCAGATGACCATTAGAGCTAGAGATAAAGCCATCTTGAAAGGGGTCGAGGAGACCTGAATGAGGGCAGTCAGGAGTTTTGGGGCACACTTAAATCAACCTGGCAAACAATAGAACCAACCTTTGCGATTTAGATCCAGGGCCAACAGGGTGAGAGGTCTGCTCGGCCGGTGTGGAACTTGCTTCAACGAGATGAGAAGGTGTCCCGGTAGCCATTGGTGGCCTTAAGTCAGTAGAAGGCCGCTCAGGTTGGTGCTTTTTTTTTACTTATTCTCAGTTGTTCATCTGACTCCTCAAAAGAGACAGACATGGCCGCCATTGAAGGGGTGAGGTGGGGGAAGCTCTCTTGAGTTCACAACTGCATCGCCCAAAGTACCAACAAGTGGGGCACCACGCTCCTCTAACTTAGATTCAATCAACTTGAGGGACATTCTCTATATTGTTTAAGTTGCACAAAGAGGCAAATATTCAGTTAGCAATCACATATGTCGAGCAAAAGGAAAACTCTTACCAAAGGAAGCGTAAAGCTCGACCAATCAGGCTCAATCCAAAGTGGAAAAAGGCCCTCCTCGAGCAAGAGTTTGACATCAAATCATAAACTAGATAGAATGTCTGCTGCTGTGAGACAAGTGGGCTTCGACTTAACTTGACTTAGACTGGGCAACTTTGGTAATTCTATTTGCCAACCAATTGGTCACGTGAACAAAATGGGAGGATGAATAAATACATAATGAGACTTCCATCCCTTATATGAAGTCAACATTTTGTTTAGGAAACTACATGAAGGTCTTAAAGAGAAGTAGAAGACACCTGCATCCATCGTCTTCATATAGAAGAAATAATGGAAGACTTTGGATGTGAGGTATTTGGTACAGATAAAAAATGATGACTATGTTGGTGCAATTGTCCTCGAGTTAAGATTGACTAGTTTAACTAAGCTCGAGTGAGTTTGAGTTTCAATGTTTGACAATATGTGTAAAGAGGTCAAATAGGTCCTAACTCGAGGGTTAGACAAAGGAAGTCCTAATGGGATTAGGCAAACCTTGTTGGGAACTAGGTTAACACTAAAGTGGGTTAACTGGGAGTTAAACACTTGGCACGAATGAAGTCCTAGTATTACTAGGCAAACCTAGTTGAGAACTAGGTTAAGACCAAGGTAGATTAGCTGAGAGCTAAACACTTAGCACGAGTAAAGTCCTAGTGGGACTAGACAAACTTAGTTGGAAACTAGGTTAAGATCAAAGTGGGTTAGTTGGGAGCTAAAAACTTGGCACGAAGGGAAGTCCTAGTGAGGCTAGGAAAATATAGTTAGAAACTAGGTTAAGACCAAGGTGGGCACGAGAGAAGTCCTAGTTGGGAACTAAACAAGGAAAAGTCCAAGTTGATTAAGTGTTGATTAGACACTTGGTGAGGAAGTCCTAGACTCCTAGTAGGTCAAGATTAGTTGGATGCTAGGCAACGAGAAGTTCCAACAAATCATGGTTGATCAAGTGTTGGGCAAGGAAATCCTAGACTTTTGAGGCTTGGGCAATCGATTAGGTGATCAATTAATCTAAAGTCAATCGATCAAGTGATCGATGGGTAGCGTTTCTTCGCAAACAGAAGGGCTCTGGATTAATTGGGTGATCTATTCAGGGCAACGTCAATCAATCAGTGAATCGATTGCATGACTTGTTGTAAGAACAGAAGTTCTCTTAATTGATCAAGTGATCGATTAAGAGGTTGTTCAATCGATCAGGTTGTGAAGAACTGCAAGTGAACAGTAGCTTCCCAGATTGATTAGGCAATCAATTGAGAAGGGTTTTCCTAGTGAACAGAAAGATGGTTGATTCAATCAGGTGATCGATCAAGAAGTTGTTAATCAATTAGGTAATCGATTGGTAGAAAAGAAAAAGAATCATTACCAGGGTTGGACGACTGGATTTAATTAGATCTGATGTGATAATCGATTGAGAGTAGGACCAATCAATTAGTAACCCTAATCTGTTGGATGTAAATGGCGTCACAAGGATTCAAATCACTTATTCTTCTCTGCCTTTCTTTGCCTATGCTTGGATGATTTAGAGTGAGGTGTTATTGCATTTCCGAGCCTATAAGAGGCGATTCCAAGCTAAAAGAAAGCAAGATAAGCAAGAGTTCATTGTTGTAAATCTTGCGAAATTTCTTTTATATTTGCTTGTTTCTTGTTGTATTTTTTCTTGAGCTTGTACGAGACTTTTCCACCTCCATGAAGGAGATTTTCATACTGCATTTGTGAGTGAGGAGGAGAGGATCCTTGGATCAATCACCTTAAGAAGATGAATACTATGTAAAGAAGAAGGTGTTACCGGTTGCTCAAGTCTTCCGCTGCGACAAATCTACAATGAGCAAAAGCGAGCTATTCACCCCTCCCCCTTTTTAGCTATTGACATGTCCTAACAAACTACACCCGGAGTAGTCGGAAAGAGTTGGGGGCTAGCTATTAAATAGGAATGTGAAAGTATTGAGAGACTGCAGCAAAGAAAGTCAAGATGGGAAAATAGAGGCTGCCTAAAAATTGACCCCAAAAAATGGTGACAAAATTTGTAGGTGGGAGAGAAGGTCGGTCAAGAGAATTTAGAATTATTAGTCGATGGTCAACAAGAATTTCAAACTATAATTGCAGTTGGTCCATGTCCCCTTCATTAAAATTTGACACCATCGAGGTGTACTAGAGTGTGGAAACACTTTACATCGCTATGGAAAGTCTGGAGAGCATAGAGAAGAACAGAACAGTAGTGAGGGATGGAGTGTAGGGAAAGTGAAGATACTTACACTCTATTGGATGGGGTGAGAGGAGTTCATTAATGGAATGGGAAGGAAGGGGAAGGAAGGAAAATGGAAAGTAACTTCCTTACACCTTGATTTAGAGTGTAAGAAAATAGGTCATTTAAGGGGTAAGGAAGGGTAAAAGTTTCCCCTCCCTCCTCTCACCTCCTTCCCTCACCATTTTCCCGAAACAAGGGTAAAAATTACCTTTCCACTACTTATACCTCTCTCGCCTCCTCCCAAACAGACCATTATAGGAGAAAGAAGTTTTGTGATGCAGTGGATGATCACGATTGCTGGAACTTGAAAATGACGATGAAGAATATGATGACATTCTCTCTTCACCAAACATAAGAAAACGGTGCAAATCTCGACCGTCAGATCTTAGAGGCAAAAAGGTAGTCTATTGCAATGGGCTGTTGGATCGCACACTCAAATCCACAAGATCTCAAGAGTCACTTTGAGTTGATCCCCCGACATAGTGTCACGTGTCAACCTCTGACCTGTTCTCATTAATGACCGATGGGGCTTGCCAATCATGACTTTGATACATGATCTTGCATATCACATGTTAATAATGCTTGACTTGCGGATTCCCTAAGAAATCAATAGTGTGGCAATAAGGTTCTTTGGCTATGTCAACCCTAAAGTTCATGTCGGTAGTTGGGCCATAACACATCTCATTCTAGTCAGTCGGACTCAAGTCTCTTTCAACTAAACTCGATAGGGAGGCTTGTGATGTGGTGAATAGTGAAGGTCTCCACGTGGTAGAGGTAAGGCAGAAGTCAAGCCCTCGATTAAAGGTCAGGCGAGGTTGTATGTTAAGGGGATGTAAGTACCCCTGGTTGGTTTTGATGTGATCAACCAATTTAAGTTAGGTCCTAACATGTTTAATCCCTCTGCTAAGTGTGCAGGAGCTTAAGTACGGAGGAAGTCGAGCATAAGACGTAGCGGACAAGAAGGATTGTGCAGGGAAATGAGCGGATGGGCTCAGTACAAGCCGAGGGACGCGGAAGCTACAGAAGAGTACACCGGTGGATCGAGAAGGACGTATGCGACGCCCGAGGGACGGGAAGCCGGGAGGAAGCACACTCAAGGGGCGAAAGGTCGGAGTCGGGTTCGGGTGAGCCTAACTCCGATTGGCCGAAAATCACCCAGAAGATGAAGAACCAAAAGACTGGTCAGCTTGACTAACTCGACAGGGAGACTTGTGATGTGGTGAATAGTGAAGGTCTCCACGTGGCAGAGGTAAGGTAGAAGTCAAGCCCTAGGTTAAAGGTCAAGCGAGGTTGTATGTTAAGGGGAATGTAAGTGTCCCTAGTTGGTTTTGATGTGATCAACCGATTTAAGTTAGGTCCTGGTGCGTTCAATCCCTCTGTTAAGTGTACAGGAACTTAGGTACGGAGGAAGTCGAGCGTAAGACGTAGCGGATGAGAAGAATTGTGCGGGGAAGTAAGCCGACGGGCTCGGTACAATCCGAGGGATGTGGAAGCTCCGAAAGAGTACACCGGTGGATCGAGAAGGACATATGCGATGCCCGAGGGATGGGAAGCTGGGAGGAAGCACGCTCAAGGGGCGAAAGACCGGAGTTAGGTTCGGGTGAGCCTAACTTTGGTTGGCCGAAAATCACCCAGAAGACGAAGAACCAAAAGACTGATCAGTTTGACCAAGTCAAACTAGGCGCCCAAAAAAAATAGATTCATTTGTTGCTAAGAAGGCTCGAACCTCAAATCTCAGTCATCAGATATTGCCATAGTTACCAGTTAGGATAGCAGGCAATGCCAACAAGCAATTGTCGATGTTATTACTTGAAAATCACAACAGCGAAGTCTAGAGCAGAAGATAAATTCTTAAAGGATAAAACATTATCCTTTAATCAGATCCAATGGATGCAGTTTAATCCCATCCAAGATCAACCGTTCAGATTACATCCATTGATTAACAGCCAAGAGAAAATTCATCAATAGTCAACAATCCAGATTTATTCTCTTAGGCTATAAATAGGCTTAGAGTTTCAATTTTTTAATTCAATCAATTGAATTATAAAATCTCTTATCGTGCTTTTATTGTAAGGCTTCTCCGCCATAAGGAGAGTTTTATTGAGCGTAACTGCCTTGGAAGCAACATTCTCAGTTGCGACCAAGTTTCTTTTTAAAAGATGAGTGCCTCCACTTTTATTTTTTTAACCGTCTATTCACCCCCTCTAGCCGGGCCAACCCGATCCAACAGGGAACAGAAAGTCAACCTTAGATAAATTGACACAACTGACTCCCTCAGCTCAGCTACTCGACTTCCTCATCTTGGTCACCTAACTCCTTGGCTAGGCCACCTAACTCCTTTGGTCAGGTCACCTGACTTCCTCGGGTCGGTCGCTCGACTCCCTCGACCTAGTCACTTGACTCCATTAGTCTCACCCAACTCCTTTGGCCGAGTCACCTGACTCTCTTACCATGGTCGCCTAACTCTCTCAGTTCAGCCATTCAACTCCTTTAACTCGGTCACCCAACTTCATCAGCCCAGTTGCCTCACCATTTCGGGCAGGATTTGCATCTGACATGGCTCATTGAACCATTTTTCCCAGAAGATGTGGACAATGTTGTTAGGATATGTAGAGAGCTAGAGGAAAGCAAATAACTTTGATCTCTTCGATGATGATGATATGCAACAGATACTTGAAGCGAAAACTCCATAATGCTAACACCTCTAATGTACTTGGTATCCATTGTTAGAGAGGCGGATGAATAGCTCGCTTTGCTCTTTGAAATTTTGTTGCAGTAAAAACTTGAACCAATGCTAACACCTTGTCATTACTTGGTATCCACCTCCTTGAGATGACTAATCCAAGGGCTACTCACACTCACATGTCCACTATGAATGAACTCCTTCCTGGAGGCAGAGAAGCCTTAGTACACCCACAACACACAAATACAACAAGAAGAGAAGAAGCAAATACAAATGGAAATAAAAAACGAAAACGATTATAATACTTAAATCTTGCTTTGTTTGCTTGCTTCTTGCTTTGATCAACCTCTTTTTTAGGTAAAGAGTGTTTGTGAGAGCTATCATCAATCCTGCATGAAAACCCTTTTCTAGGGTTTATGCGATGCCACTTTTGCTTAATTGATTACCACGTCATCCGACCATTCAACAACCTCAAGAATGACTCTTTATTTGAATTTAAATTGATTGGTGAGCCATCCCAATCAATTTAGAAGCTCCTAATCAATTTTCCCAATTGATTCAGAAGCTTTTTGTTCCCTCGCAAACACGGCCAATTGATTTGTGAATCGATTCTGAAACTTATTGTGTGTGAGAAACAATAGCCTAATCGATTGGACCAATCGATTAGCTTCAGCCGAATCAATTGGCTCCAATTCTTCTTCTCTTCGCGAAGGACTATCTGAATCAATTACTTTAATTGATTCACCTTTGGCTGAATCGATTAGACAATCGATCCCCCAACTCTTTGTGCTTTGTGAAACTCAACATCTAATCGACTACCCAATCGATTAAGACCTTTGTGTTGGATCGAGAGAACCGATAGAGGGGGTGAATATCGGAAATCGTTCTGATTTTAGGATTAGAGCAGTTACGCAGCGGAATAAAACAATCAAACGCAAACACAGTAATTTTTTACTTGGTTCGGAGCCTAGGTCGACTCCTACTCCAAGGCCCACTGTCGTTGATCGTTACTTTGGGCAATTCTATATGAGGCGCAATAATAGTTTACAAAGATTGGTTTATAAATACAACACAGTAAACTTAACAATTAAAAAGAGGCTCTTCTTTTACCGACGTCCGATGTAGGCTGTCTTTTTCGGAGCAGCGGGACGTCGTCGGCTCGAGTTGGGAGGTTTCCGGAGCGAGGCGCGAGAGCAGAAGAGCGTAGAAGCGTTGATTGAAAGTGTTGCCTAAGCCTTGGGGTCGAGGGCCCTTTATATAGGGCCTGGGGGCATCCGGAACGTCCGGGGCGCCCCCCCCCCCCCCCCCCACGTGTCACACGATCCGCCTCGGTCTCGGTCAGCTTCTGATCCCCTCAAATTCGGGATCAGACCTTGACCGGGCCGCCCGGAGAGCTGGGGGTGCCCGGGTTGACCGGGTCAAACTTTATCCCTTGGCTTCGCTGGCTTGAGCTTCGATGACTTGCTGTTGGGGGCGCCCGGAGCGCTGGGGGCGCCCGGGAACAGCGGGGGCGCCCGGGAGCACGGGGGCGCCCGGGAGTTGAACTGTCGAAGCTTGCTTTCCTTTCTTGTGTTTTGTGTTCACCTTGGGGGCGCCCGGGACACTCCGGGCGCCCTGGTCAGCTGTTGCCTCATTCCTTTGAGGCTCTCTGAGCTGCAGACACACGTTCCTTCGGTCCTGCATCCAGGGTTAGTCCAAAACATAATAAAACAATAAAATATTAGTTTATACAGCCTTAGCTGTCTTGGTTCTGACTTTGGGTCTTCAAAATGGAACCCTAGGTCGAACAGACGCCTACTGTTCCCTCGACGGGGAATGCGTCCTCACCTACTCCTCTCGGGAGAATTTACCTGATGCCAACCGTTCCTCTGGTTGGACTTTTGCCTGGCAGTCCTTTGCCAGGTCTTGGATATCTAGCTGTCCTTCGCCCGGTGCCTAGCATTCCTTCGCTAGGGCTTCAGTCCCAAGCTATCCTTCGCCTGGCCCCTAGCAGTTCTTCGCTAGGGCTTTTCACTTTGGCATTCCTTCGCCAGTGCCTAGCAGTCCTTCGCTAGGGCTTTTTACCCTGGCATTCCTTCGCCAGTGCCTAGCAGTCCTTCGCTAGGACTTTGTGTCCTGGCAGCCCTTCGACAGCTGCCTAGCAGTCCTTCGCTAGGACATTGTTTCCTGGCAGCCCTACGCCAGGTGCCTAGTAGCCCTTCGCTAGGACTTTTCCTGCACACTAGAGTAACATCATTAGATCACAAATAACACTTAACTTTGAATCCTTTGCCAATATCAAAACAAGGTTCGATATGATGCTTCCTGCACCAACAATCTCCCCCTTTTTGATTTATGGCAACACAATTCAAAGTTAAGTATAAACATATAACAGTTAAGAAATGAAGGAGTATGAACAGTATAAGTGTAGATTAAAAAATTTTTATACTCCCCCTAAAACCCTGAGTACTTGTGTTATAAAACCCTTAACTTTGACCTTTCCTCCCCCTTTGACATATATCAAAAATATACATGGGAGAACAAGGTATCTAATAGGGAGTTTTGAGTTTTACCAAAATAAATTTAAGTAAGGGAGTTTAAAAACATAGTTTTCAAGAAAAACTTTAAGTAATAGATCTTTTGAAAATACATGAAGCTCCTCTTTAATGTGACAACTCTTCTCCTTATATTAAAAAAAATTGCAAAAACTTGCAACATAGTTTTCAAGAAAAACTTAACAGTAACTTACTTAGCTAATATTTTGGAAACAGATTTTCTTTTTAAAAAGGTTCAACATTTGCATTCATAGAGAAATTTCCTTGGAACATATTTTGTGCATTAAAAACCATTTTTACTTGGAAAAATCTTTAAATAGACAAGTTTTTGCTGAAACATAGATTTTTGTTTAGAAACATTTGTCAAATTTTCAACCAGTTTTTGCTCAGACAAATTTTGTTTACTAAGAAGAATTTTACTTAAACACATGCACTTAAAAAATTTAAAACACTTAGAAATTTTTGCTTTTCGAAAAGAAAAAAATCCTTTCTCTATTTCTTGCTCTCCCCCTTGGCTATAAACATATATCAATAAAGAAATATATTTTAAAATAAATTTTAAGAAAAGGTTTGTGTATCAGAGCCTATGAGTTTTGAAAACATAAAAATACTTAGTATAATTCTTGAAAGCCTAGCAAAAAGCTTAAATTGCACCAACAAAGCTCCACTTTGAAAGGTATTGTGCACAAAAATTTGTATTTGTAGGCAACTCTTTAAAAACTTCACGTACTTAGAATATTACTGCCTTAGAAAAGTATTAGTATTTTTGAAAAAAAATGTTATGCATTTTTGAAGATATAAGTACTTAAAAAAATGTTATGCATTTTGAAAATATTGTACTTGACTAGGTTTCTTTTCCAGTCTGACACAATCCTAGGAACCCTTGTTAACTACAAGGACATTTTCCTAAGTGTCCTGGAAATTCTCAAGATTCAAGCAAATATTATTTCTTAAGGTATTTCAACAATGATTTACTAAACCACAAAAATATTTTGAAAAATAATGATATTTTTAAAGGCAAATTACTTGTATTTTCAAAAGAATTTTGAAAACTTAGTGTATTAAAACATATTATTTTGAAATGTTTAATAATTCTTTTAATTTAACCTCCTCCTAAACTTGATATAGTCCTTGGAAGCTTGTTGACCACAAGTATTCTTCCTCTGAGTCCTTAGGGGTCAGTTCGGATCAAAAGAATTATCTAATAATTGCCAAAGAGAATACTTGTTAGAAATACTTTCTTTCGATTTAGACTCTCCCTAAATTTGACACTTCCTAGGAGTCCTTGTAGATCATTAAGTAGACCTCCTTTGTGTCTTTAGGGTTTATCAGAATCAAGAGAATAGTTTTGAATAACAGTATGGTAATTTTCAAGAAGATAATTTTAGAAAATTCAATTTGGAATGAAGAGAATTTTTAAAGAATAAGCCCCGAAAAAAATGATAATGGTATTTTGAAATATACTATTTTGAGCTTCTTCTAATTTGATCTCCCCCTAGATCTGACACAGTCCTAGGAAGCTTGTTGACCACAAGTTAATCTTCCTCTAAGTCTTAGGGTTTGATTCAACATAAAGAATCCACACAAAAAAAATTAAAACACTTTTGGAAACTACTTCGATTTGAAGACTAAATTTTCTTTTTGAAAATAGTAAAGAGCTACAAAGGGGGCTTCTATGTTTAAAGTAATTTTGAAAATATTGCAGGAGATGTAAATACAATAGAACTCTTTAAAAAAATGCTCAAGTCCGAAAAAAAATGTATAAATGTCAAGGCTTGGACTGAAGACAATTATTAAGTGAAAGATGCAAGGTGATTTTTGCAAGTCTTATTAACCAACATATTGATTTTCAAAAAGAGTTTCATTGTATAATGTAAAAAAAAAAAGGAATCAATTTCAAGTAGATAAGCAACCGAAACTTAAGGTGAACAATTTTAAGTACCATGAATTGAAACATTAAATTGTAGTTTTGAAAAGTTGGAATGATTTTTGAGGATTTTGAAATTAATTAGAAATTTAAATTTGAATTTTGAAAGTTGTTCATTTGAGTTAAATTTGAATTTTTAAAGTTTTAATTCTGAAATTTGAAATTGATTTAATTGAATTATTTTGAATTTGATTGAATTAAATTTAATTGAATTAATTAAGATTTAATTGAATTTAATTGGATTAATTAAGATTTAATTGATTTAATTAAGATTTAATTGAATTTGATTGACTTAATTAAGATTTAATTGAATTTAATGGCCTTAATTAAGATTTAATTGATTTAATTAAGATTTAATTGAATTTGATTGACTTAATTAGGATTTAATTGAATTTAATGGACTTAATTAAGATTTAATTGTATTTAATTGATTTAATTAAGATTTAATTGAATTTAATTTGATTTAATTAAGATTTAATTGAATTTAATTTGATTTAATTAATTTAATTTAGTTGGTTGGGTTGAACTCAACTTTTAGGTCCTAAGCATCTCACCCATTTCTAAGTGACAAAACAGGATATCCTTAACTGTTTTGTGAGATGCATTAATTTTATCTTTGATGTTAACACTATGATTTAATTGAAGCTTGTGTTAGATTCGAGTTTAACAAATAATAATTTAAAAGTGAGTTTCGATAATTGGCTTCCAGGTCTTGGCGAGGCACAGAGGCCTTCTTTGGCCGTAGCCTTATTGGGTCAACAACCCTTTCCTAGACAAAGCCTTTTAAAGAAAGATCATTTTCAAATCATTGTTTGAGACACTCTGGTCTAACTAGCTTAGGATTCGGAGAGGTAGCTTCGGCTAGTTCCACTGGACTAAAAAGACCAAATAAGGTACTCCTTACCCTACTTGACTTCTTAGTCAGGCTTCCCTAACGTACTATCATCAAACCTTGTCCTAATACTAGGTTGTTCAAGTTTCAATTTAATCAGGTCCTTAATCTAACCAATCCTAAATCTAAGAAGAAAAAAAATTAAGATTGCAAAAAAAAAATAAACAAGCAAACAAGGAAAAATTATCTAAGTCACATCATAATTGAAATAATACTCGGGTTTTTTAACGTCAGCAAGGTTGGGAATTAAGTTTTCTAACATATTAGCCTTAACTAATTTATATAAATTAATTACGTTCTTTGAGGTAAATATTAGATTTTTAAATATTCTAAATTTACCTTTTGATTCCCGATTGGGAATCTCCCCCTTGATACTTGCCGTCTTTCCTTTTTGTGTCTTTAGCATCTTGTAGTGATCACGAGCTGATCGGATCAGTTTGGTTCGATCTCCTCCATTGTCTTCTTTGTCAGATTCTGAGTCTGAGTTGGACTCAAGTATTGGTTGAGGCCTCTTTTGCAGTTCTCTTGGAGTTTTCCCTGCAATAAAATTTACACCTTCCTCGACCATTATAGTATCTGTTTGATTATTTAATTCTAATTTTGAAAGAATTCGAAATCAGTTACCGTCTCAGTCAATTCGTCGTCTAATTCTGGTTCGATTTTGGATTCGGGTTCAGACTCTAACTCGGCTGTTTGTGCTTGGACTGAAAGGGCAAGATAATTTACCTGATCTTCTTCTTCATCTGAGATCTCTTGATGAAGGTCAATCAGTTTTTCCCATATTTCTCTAGCACATCTGAATGGACCTACTAGTTCGAGTTGCTCCTTGGTTAGCCCACATTGTAGGATTGTAGTTGCCCTTGCATCGGTCTCGATTTGATTGAGGGTGTGTTCATCCAATTTATCCCACTTGATTGATGACTCATCTTCTATGGGAAAAGAGAATCCTGTTTGGATGATCCGCCATAAGTCCATGTGGGCATTCAGAAGGGACTCCATTTAATATCTCCAAAACTTGAAGTTGTCGCCGGAGAATAGTGGTGGACGGGCACTGTTCCACTCGTGGTTGGCCATTTAGTTTAATCCTTGCACACAAAAAGAAATAACAGAAATGTACCAAGACTTGGTCTTGGATTAGTAGTGCGGGAGAAGGAAAAAATAGCCCAAAAAAAAAATATTACACGACTTTCAAGGCAGAATAATAATAAAATTGTAAAATACGAAAATTCGAAAATCCGAACCAGAAAATTTTTCAGGATTTTTTTTCGTATAGAGTCTAGGGTTTCCGGCCTACGGGAGGAGCCCAAGGGGCTTTATTGTAAAAAACTTGAAACTTATCAAGAGTTTACAGGTAAACTCTTAAATTACGGAAGGGCAAATAACCTAACCCTAGAGATTTATGGAGGTGAATTAAAATATAGCGGATGGTTAAATGGTTAAAACCTTTACCTTAAAGGTTTAGTTGAATTACAGAAAGTTGAGGGATCTTTTTGCAAAAGACTCCTTTATTAAAGTTCTCCCGAGCCCTAGCCGCCCGAAGCAAAGTAGCCGACGCCCGACTCCTCTTTTCTTCTCCTCCCCTCGTGCCCTAGCCGCAGACGCGCCACTCTCTTCCTCATCTCTTCTCGCGTGCCCTAGTCGCCTGCCGACTCCTCTTCTCCCTTCGCTCGCAGCAGCGCACGCCCCTGCCCTCTCCACGCGAAGTCCATCCCCGCCGACGTCGCCGGGCCACCCGATTCCCCTTTGTCGCTGGATCATTGGAGCCCAACTGCCCATTTCCCTTGCCGGATTTGATGCAAGGGTGATGGCTCCCAATTGATCAAACCTTAAGTAAGGTGTTGTTCGTTAGGTTATTTTTGATATGATTATGGTGATAGTTGATTTGCTAGATTTGGTTTCTTTAATAGTTTTGGTTTGTGAATCAAAATCGTGTGATGGTTTTGAGTGGTACCTTGGAGTTTAAATTGTAGCTTGGTGGCTATTGAATTGTCAAGGGCAGATCTGAGATGGGTGGGTTACCTGTGCAATCTCTGATCGCTGGATATGAGAAGGAAATTGACGCCGACGCCATTTCAGGTGAGTTCGGCTATTAGTGTTGATGCTCGGATGCTTGAGCTTGCTGATTTGGTTTGAATATTGGATGAATCTGCCTGTTTCGGTTTTAGTTGTCTGCTGTGGGTGGAAATGTTCTAGCTATGGACTGATCAGATTGAGGATTTTAAAGACAGATTTGTTTTGGAAACTAGGTAGATTGTATATTGATTGGATTGGGATTTAGCTAGTTTGGTTGTCTGTTGGGAACCGGTTCTTGATCTTGATATGGTTTTTGATCAGTTCTAAAAGGGGTGTTGGCCGTGAGCCTCACTGGATGTATAGGTGGTTTTGTTGTCTGGGTTTGTTGACTTTCCATGCTGTGAGGTATTGGAATGAATCTGAGTTGTGGTTTGGAGCTTTGTTGGGAGTTTGAAATGGTGTAAGCTGCCTCATGAGTATACTTACTGTGAGCTGCTCGTGAGGTTGAATTCTATTGGTTGTTGAGGTTTGGTTTGGAGTTAAGGTCAGTTGATTCCCTTCAAATAGGAAGTGGTGTTTTATTTGGGATTTTATGGTGGAATAAGTTTATTCTGTTTAGCCTTGTTTCTGATTGATCTGTTTTGGAAATTTATCCCTGTTTGGATTGTTTTGGTTTAAGATATATGTGGGGCATTTGATCATGAAAGCCCTGGTTGGATGGAATTAGAGGTTAGGTGAGCTATTGGTTGAACTG
Source organism: Boesenbergia rotunda (assembly GCA_024364735.1). NCBI lineage: Eukaryota > Viridiplantae > Streptophyta > Magnoliopsida > Zingiberales > Zingiberaceae > Boesenbergia > Boesenbergia rotunda. The sequence goes on along the minus strand of JAGFNQ010001319.1, from coordinate 143,746 downwards.
CGAATTAGGTTTAAGTTGAGATTAAACCTAATAAATTAAACTGGATAACTCGGGTTTCGAAAACCTAACATGAATCTAATCTAGGCAACTTGAGATAATTGTGGTTATTCATTTAATTGTAATTAATTAAATGAAACGACGATAATTAGAATGATCGTAATTACTTGAGATAACTCGTTTAGCTAATAAATTACATATTATTGTAGCTAAACATTATGCCTTTGATACAGGACATTGATTGGATTATTGGCGGGTGGTTCTTTGTGCTTTGATACGGACTCCTACTCTTGGAGGCGGGTACCCTTTGACTTATCTTGTTGATATTGTCATATTGTTATGCATAGACTGTTATAGATAGCAGTAAGATTACACGCTATCCCTGTTGATTATGCTGTTTTGGATACTTGTTAGTTATCCCTGAGTTATTATGTCTGCCCTGGATACTTGTTAGTTATCCCTGAGTTATTATGCCTGTCCTGGATACTTGTTAGTTATCCCTGAGTTATTATGCCTGTTCTGGATACTTGTTAGTTATCCCTGAGTTATTATGTCTGTCCTGGATACTTGTTAGTTATCCCTGAGTTATTATGCCTGTTCTGGATACTTGTTAGTTATCCCTGAGTTATGATGTCTGTTCTGGATATTTGTTGGTTATCCTTGAGTTATTATGATGTTAGTTCCTTACAGTCTCAGGTATTGTCATATCTATATGTATGCTTAGATATCGGGATATATCTCTTGTACTTGACCTTGAGCGATCTGTAGTTTCAGGCCAGTATACCTTGTAGGTTACCTGTATTTCCTGTTGTAGGATTTCAGACTGAGACCTAGTATACTGAGGACTTGGGGAGGGAGGTATGTGTATCTATCATGCACCATCCTTGCACTGTTGCATGCCGGCGATCAGCGACTCCCTTGTGGTTGAGCCTAATCGTCTTTCGGTACATGATATGCACGCACGGCCACTCATGGGTTAGTGGATACCGTAGATGTGTGCATTTGCCCTGTATTGCTCCGTTCGGCCACTATGAGGAGGGTGAGCGCGGGCATGGTAGCAGACAGGGGTCCCTTCTCGTACTGAGCCACGAGGAGATGAGAGCGGAGCTCCCCCATTGCTTGGGGTAGGGGGGTGGTCCTCCGCCAGCATCCTGTCCACTCGGTCACTCAGGAGCAGTGATAGCAGGGTGCGTACAGTGTCACAACTCTACCCACTCGGCCGACACAGTATCGCCAGTCTCGGTGGCTTGACTGGAGTTAGGGGGTGACCATGTCATTGCACCATGTGCATATTTTGCATCGTGCATTGTTTGCTGCACTTGATTTCTGCACTTGTTTGACATGCATATACTGGATACCTGTTTATCTTGGATTATATGTTATACTTGTTCCATAGGGATTTATTTCACCCTCTGCAGGATAGATGGATTCGGGTATGTATCTTTATTCAGTATCTTCAGTATACCCTTTCTTATTGTTCACATGAGATGGTATCAGCGTAGACTCCTATTGTTATTATAACATACTATGCATATCTACTAGGTATTCGCTGAGTTTATGGACTCACACCGTTGCCATATGTTTTTATTTCAGGTTGAGATACTTGGAGTCGCCAGAAGAGCCCAGCAGCCAGTCCCTACCCATAGCGACGACATGGTTTCGTTTTGTACTTTGTAGTGTATTGTTTTATATTTCTTTTAGCGATATGTATATGTCGTATGTGTCGTGAGCCCTAAGGGGTTGTTGTATTTGTTGTTTCGTCATAAGTCGGACCGGTCCGCAGTCAGGTATGATTTACTTAGTTGTCTTGTGTTTTTATATTGTGTCTATCTATATTTTGAGGCCTGAGGCCAATTAAACTGCGTGGTCGTGTTCTGTGTATGTGTAAATTGCCCACCGGACAGGGGAGGTGCTGTCCGATTTTATATTGGATCAGCGGCTCCTGGGTCTCGAGGCGTGACAAAAATAATAAAAATAATTTATGACAAATTTTTGAAAATGTCAATTCTGATTAATAATGACAAAGTAAGAATTTAATGTTAAAAAAAATTGCTCGACTTAAAGTAGCACGATTTTCGAGAAAAAATAATATTAAAATAATAATAAAAAAGTTTATGACAAATTTTTAAAAATTGATTATTTTAACAATTCTAACTTATGGAAAAAAAATTAGAATTCAAAATTGAAAAAGGCGTATCTAGTTTATGATATTTTTTTATTTTAAAATAAAAGGCGGAAAAGATCGAGTGGTGTTGATTAACTAGAAAGAAAAGAAATAAGATTAAAAATTTTGTAAATCCGAAAAACTTTCAAACTGGTGGTTGCACCAAGTTTGAACTACCCTGCTCTGATACCACTTGTTGGATCGAGAGAACCGATAGAGGGGGGGTGAATATCGGAAAACGTTCGGATTTAGGAAAAGAGCAATTGCACAGCGGAAGGTTAAAATAAAATACGCAAACACAGAGATTTTTTACTTGGTTCGGAGCCTGGGTCGACTCCTACTCCAAGGCCCACGATCGTTGATCGTTTACTTTGGGCAATTCTATATAAGGCGCAAAAGCAGTTTACAGAAAATTATTACAAATGCAGTATAGTAAACTGAAAAATAGGAAGCTCTTCTTTTTACCGACGTCCGATGTAGGTTGTCTTTTTCCGGAGCAGCGGGACGTCGTCGGCTCGATTTGGGAGGTTTCCGGAGCGAGGCGCGGGAGCAGAAGAGCGTAGAAGCGTTGTATCGAAGTGTTGTTCGAAGCTTGGGGTCGAGGGCCCTTTATGTAGGGCCTGGGGGCGCCCGGGACGTCGGGGGCACCCACCACGTGTCGGTTGATCCGACTCGGTCTCGGTCAGTGTCTGATCCCTTCAACTTCGGGATTAGCTTTGATCGGGGCGCCCGGAGCGCTCGGGGCGCCCAGATAGACCGGGTCAAGCTTCTATCTTCTTGGCTTCGAGGGGTGCTGCTTCGGTGGCTGTCACTGGGGGCGCCCGCAGCGCAGGGGGCGCCCGCAGCGCAGGGGGCGCCCGCAGCGCAGGGGGCGCCCGGGAGCAGCGGGGGTGCCTGGGAGCAGGGGGCGCCCGGGAGATGAGCTGCGAAGCCTGCTCTTTGGGTTTTGTGTTTTGTGTTCACCTTGGGGGCGCCCGGGACACTCCGGGTGCCCTGGTCAGCTGTTGCCTCATTCCTTTGAGGCTCTCTGAGCTGCAGACACACGTTCCTTCGGTCTTGCATCCAGGGTTAGTCCAAAACACAATAAAATAATAAATTATTAGTTTAGACAGCCTTAGCTGTCTTGGTTCTGACTTTGGGTCTCCAAAATGGAGCCCTAGGTCGAACCGACGCCTACTGTTCCCTCGACGGGGAACGCGTCCTCACCTACTCCTCTCGGGAGAGTGTACCTGATGCCAACCGTTCCTCTGGTTGGACTTTTGCCTGACGATCCTTTACCAGGTCTTAGATGCCGAGCTGTCCTTCGCCCGGTGCCTAGCATTCCTTCGCTAGGGCTTCAGTCCCAAGTTGTCCTTCGCCTGGCGCCTAGCAGTCCTTCGCTAGGGCTTTTTACCCTGGCTTTCCTTCGCCAGTGCCTAGCAGTCCTTCGCTAGGACTTTGTGTCCTGGCAGCCCTTCGCCAGGTGCCTAGCAGTCCTTCGCTAGGACTTTGTTTCCTGGCAGCCCTTCGCCAGGTGCCTAGCAGCCCTTCGCTAGGACTTTTCCTGCACACTAGAGTAACATCATTAGATCACAAATAACACTTAACTTTGAATCCTTTGCCAATATCAAAACAAGGTTCGATATGGTGCTTCCTGCACCAACAGTTTTTCTTTCTTTTTCTGAGCTTTCCACGTGTAAGAGGCTTCTTCACCCAAAGGAGTTTTATTTAGGAGAATCGAATCACATTCCACCTTGGATTAGCAACCTCCCCGATTGCAAACCAAGTAAAATCTGATTGTCTCTTTCTTTATAGTTTGCTCAATTTTTTTATATTATATATTTCTGTTTGATCCAACTAACATCTTTGTTTAAAGATAAATAAAAGATTTGAGTTTTTATTTTCAGTGGCAATTCACCCCCCCCTTCTTGTCGACCTTCAATCACCGTCAGATTTTAACTGCTCAAAGGTCTGCACATACCTTTTCATCATCTCATTGTGTATATCAAAATCACCTTTAATTTGCTGAGCAAGAGTTGAGAGTCGGAATATATTATGACCCGAGTATCCCCGACCTGCTTAGCTGCCTGCAAGCCGGCTAACAAAGCTTGATACTCTGCTTTATTATTTGTTACTCTAAAGTTCGAGCGAACAAATATCTATAATATATCTTCTCTGGGGGAGACCAGCAATACCCCAACTCCACTGTTTTGCTGTGTAGAAGATCCATCCGCATATACCTTCCAGGCGTCTTACTTATTGGGCGTCACTAGGACCTCGACCATGAAATCCATCAGAGTTTGTGCTTTAGTGGCTGTTTGAGGTTGATATTGAAAGTCATATTCACTGAGCTCCGTAGTCCACTCGATCAACCTTCTAGAAGCCTTCGAATTCGTTAAACCCCGCCTAAGCGGGCTATTAGTTATGACGACAATGGGATGGGATAAAAAATATGACTTTAACTATCGAGCAGTGAAGATCAGTCAATATGCCAACATTTCAAGAATAGTGTACTGTCTTTTTGCATATTTCAAAACATGACTGAAGCAATACATGAGGTATTGGTTCGTACTTTCTTCCCACAGCAAAGAAGAGCCCAATGCTCACTCGAACGCTAAGAGATACACATACAGTGACTCCCCTGTCATTGGCTTGTATAAGATTGGGAGACCCATCAGATATTCCTTCAGCTCTGCAAAAGCGTGATTATACCTCTTGTCCTATTCGAACATTGCTATTTTCCTCAACACCTTGAAGAATGGATGAGTCAGATCTGCTGATCGGACAATAAACCTAGATAGGGTTGTAATTCGACCAACAAGCCTTTATACTTCCTTCAGGTTAGTTAGTGGAGACATGTCTAAGATTGCCTGTAGTTTTTTTGAATTAGCGTCAATTACCCACTCGGTAACCATGTATCCCAAGAAACGCTCGCTCTTGACTCTGAACAAGCACTTAACAGGATTGGGTCTAATTCGATTGGCCCGCAACATGACAAAGGTCTCCTCCAAATCGGCTATCAAATTCTTTTCGTGTTCCATCTTGACAAGGATATCATCCACATAAACTTCAATGTTCCTCCCGATCTGGTGTCGAAAGGCTTTGCCCATCTTTCTTTAGTAGGTAGCTCCATCATTCTTTAACCCAAACGGCATAACGTTGTAACAATAAATGTCATCCGGGGTAACAAAATTGACCTTTTCTTGATCTTCCCGAGCGAAAGGCACTTGGTGATATCCTTGATAAGCATCCAACATGCATATATAATCACACCCCGATGTAGAATCGATCATTTAATATATCTAAGGCAAGGGGTGTAACGCCCCAAAATTTCCATTTTTAGTTCTTAAAGTCCTTAGAATTATTTAGAAATGGTTTAGAAATGTTCTAGATATTTTTAGGAATTTTTAGAGTATTTTTATGGAATTTTCCGAGTCCGTTTGGTATTTTTGGAAAAAGAAAAAGAAAAAAAAGGAAAAATGAAAAAAAAACCAAAAACCACTTAAGGGCAGCCGGTGGTTCGAACCCGCGACCAGCGCAAGACAAGGCAAGCGCGCAAACCAGCTGGGCTAGGGTATCAAGCACAACAAGGGATGGAGAGAAGGATATTTAAGGGGTAGTTAGGTCGATCCGCCCCATAGGTATAAATAGGTTATTAAAGAGAGAAGTTTTATTTTCTCTCAAACCCTCTCCCTCTCCCAAGGTTGCGCCGACCCCTCTCCCTCTCCTCTCTTGGGCGACGCCGACCAACATCAAGGCCAAGAGGGCCGGCCAAGACTCTTCTCCAAGAGATAATTCTATATTCGGGATCCCCGCGGCAAGAGGAACGCGTAGACGTGAAGAATTCTCCGAGATCTCAAGTTTCTTCCGAGCCCTATACGTTAATCTTGGTTGTAAGTCCAAGATATCAATGTAAGTACTGCTCACCTGCAGTAAGAGGCGGTTTTTCCGCGAGAATTTCCTTTAAAAGTTTTAAAAGAGATAGTTTCTTTAGTTTATGATTTTTGGCATGTGATATTAGTTCATTATATGTTTGTATAAGTTGATTAAGCACCCTATATGAGATTAGGGCTAAGAAAAGTTATGAGAAAAGAAAAGAGAAGATAAAGATAAGAAAAGAAAAGGCCAAGGCCTTAAGAAATCCCCAAAAGTCAAGACTTAGGGATTTTAGCACGCAAGGTGCTCCAGAAAATGCCAAGGCATTTACAGATAAGGAAGAAAAGAAAGAAAAGCTATTTTATTTTATAAGGCCAGTACCCGGCGTCCAAGGGCGTCATTAAAGAAATCCAGGTGTCCAATTCCAAGGTCTTGGCCCTGGTAGACCAAGGTCTGCTCTATTAGGATTGGTGGCTCGCTACCCCAACCTTTTAGGGAACGCGCATATGAGATGGTACTTACGTCTTCAGTGGATCCAAGTGATTATTATTTTCAAGTATATGCTTTAGCAAAGTTTCGAAAGTTAAAGAAAGTTTTCAAAAGTTAAAGAATAGCTAAAGTTTCAAGTTGAGCCAAGAAAAGTAAATTGAGATTTATTATTGCTTGAGTATGCATGTTTTGAGTTATACATGTTCTTAGTTTTCTTTCGAGCATATTAGCATCTCATATGATTTTCATATTGTTCTAGAAGCATGTTTGCACATTTCGAGATTTTGTGAGCTAGATAGTACTTACTAAGCTTTTTGCTTACTAGTTGCATACAGGCCTATCAGTCGACTGATACAGTATCAGTCGACTGATACCTGCAGTTTGAATTGGGCGAGGCAAGCTTCAAGTGTACCAATTGCGAGCTTTTGAGACAGTAAGTGTGATATGTTAATATGCATGATTGCTCAAGTTAGAATATGATTGTTAGATGAATTTAAAAGTTTAAAAAAAAAAAGATTTTCGCATTTTTAGTCATGTATCTAAAGTCGAGAAGTAGAGAGAAAAGTAACGATCCGTCTGAAGCAGAGAAGGCGGGTCGCTACAGGTGGTATCAGAGCAGTTCCCATTCTCCAGCATCACACACACATCAGCATCAACCTTGCCGTCTTCAAGTAAGAAAGCTTTAAGTTTCAGTTTTTCTATTGCTCCTTTATTTAATTGCAGTACAGAGAAATGCTTAAGTACTTACTCATATGTGCATAGAACAAGGAAGCATGTTTAATACCTTAGTATCACGGAATCATGTTTAATCCCTAGAATGGACATTAGAGAAATGCTTAAGTACTTACTTGATTTGCCCAAAAGTAAGTTTTGGGATTTCGGCATGCAAGGTGCTTGATAAAAGTTTTGAGTAAGACCAAGGTCTTACTAAGCCCTAGAACGAGTTCTAGGACTAAGAAATGAGATAAGAATCAAGACCAAGGTCTTGTTATATCCTAAAGCAAGTTTGGGAACATTACCATTAAGTGTTAAGTTATACATTTGAGGACGTCCTAGAAAGGCCCAAAACAAGGAGCAAGCTCCTAGAAGGCAAGAAGCGTACCTCATTCAGTAGGAGAAACTGAAGCCAGGGAACTTCCCAGGCACAAGCAAACCATGGGATGCTTAAGCATGGTTCAAAACGTTGGAAAGAATAGTAGGGCTACTGGACTGGCATGAGGTAGAGAAGATAAAGTGTGCATCTTTCTGCCTTACGGGAGATGCTAGAATATAGTGGAAGAGAGTCAAGGCCAAGAGAAATGTCAGCCAGATGACATGGGCCGACTTCGAGACTGAGTTCTTCGAAGAATACTCTCACATGCAAGTAACCAACAAGCATTATGATGAATTCACGGAGTTCAGACAAGGAGAACTATCCGTGGATGAAGCAGTGAAGATGTTTAAGCGGTTAGCTCATCTGTGCCCAGAGCTAGTTAGCACAGAAAAAGAGATAGTTAGGCTAATGCTCAAGATGTTAAGGTCTGAGATAGCGTTGAAGGGGGGCTAGCGGTGTTAAGAGGCTGCAAACCTCCGAGGAACTAATAAGTAGTGCTTTGATCACTGAGCACTACTTAAACAGTATAAAGGCCACCAGAAAGGTTGAACGATGAAGTTCTTAACAACCATACCGTCAGGGGAAGTAATGGCCTCTACTGAGAGGCTAAGGGCAGTATTAATCTAGATTTCCAACCGAGAGCTCTACAGTGACTTGTTAGTCCTTGAGATGAAGGATTACGATGTCATTTTAGGAATGGACTTCTTGAGCAAGTATAATGCTTCTATAGACTGCCGCAAGAAAAAGTCAAGTTCACACCAGAAGCAGAACCTTCGGTTGAGTTTATTGGAGACCCAAGGAGGAAGACTCAGAAATTTCTCTCAGCCTTGGCAGCCCACCAGATGCTAGAGCGAGGGTGTGATGGTTTTCTTGCACACGTAGTGGACTCAGAAGCAAAGAAAGAACTCAAGCAGGAGGATGTACGGGTAGTCTGCGAATATCCAGAAGTATTTCCAGAAGAACTACCCGGACTACCTCCCAACAGAGAAGTGGAATTCGAGATCGAGCTAGTGCCCGGTACCGGTCCGGTCTCGAAAGCCCCATATCGTATGTCTCCAGCAGAGTTAAAGGAATTACAAGAGCAACTCCAGGAGCTACTAGACAAGGGCTTCATTCGCCCGAGTCATTCACCCTGGGGAGCTCCTGTACTTTTCGTGAAGAAGAAGGATGGGTCTATGCGTCTGTGCATAGACTACAGAGCTCTGAACAAGGTAACCATCAAGAACAAGTACCCCCTTCCTAGAATAGATGACTTATTTGATCAACTCAAAGGGGCTACAGTGTTCTCGAAGATAGATCTGCGTTCTGGGTATCATCAGCTGAAGGTTAAAGAAAGTGACATCACCAGGACGGCTTTCTCGTCATCGTATTTATTGATGATATTCTCGTATACTCACAGACTCCAGAGGACCATGCTACACACTTGAGGATAGTGCTACAGATCCTTCAGCAGGAGAAGCTCTATGCAAAATTCTCAAAGTGTGAGTTTTGGCTAGATCAGGTGACCTTCCTAGGTCACATTGTATCCAAAGAAGGCATTCAAGTTGATCCAGCCAAGATAGAAGCAATCAGCAACTGGTGTAGACCCAAGAATGCCAATGAAATCAGAAGCTTCTTAGGCCTGGCAGGATATTACAGAAAATTTGTGGAGGACTTTTCCAGGATAGCCTCTCCACTCACAGCCTTGACCAGAAAGAACAAGAAGTTTGAATGGTCAGATAAATGCGAGCACAGTTTTCTAGAGCTGAAGAAGAGACTGACCAGTGCTCCTATCCTGACTGTTCCAGAGAGTGACAAGGCCTTTGACATCTACAGTGATGCATCCAAGATGGGCCTTGGAGCTGTCCTCATGCAAGATGGTAAAGTAATAGCATATGCCTCCAGACAGCTCAAGGACTATGAGAAGAATTACCCTACTCACGACCTTGAGCTAGCAGCTGTGGTCTTTGCACTGAAGCTCTGGAGACACTACCTGTATGGAGTGCAGTGCAGAATCTTCACAGACCATCAGAGTTTGAAGTACTTCTTCACTCAGAAGGATCTGAATATGAGACAGCGCAGGTGGCTAGAGTTGGTCAAAGATTATGACTGTGAAATCCTCTACCACCCAGGTAAAGCTAATAAAGTGGCAGATGCACTGAGCAGAAAATCCTGTGCAGCACTGATGTCCCTATCATCACTGTCTCTACCGCTTCAGAAAGAAATAAAGGATTTTGGAGTCGATGTAATAATTGGGCAACTTTCTGCATTGACTCTAGAGTCAACCCTGCTTGTGGATATACAAGAAAAGCAAGATCAAGACCCAGAGATCCAGAAGATCAAGTAGGGGATCCAAGAGGCAGAAAATTCAGAGTTTCGAGTATCAGACAGCGGCACCCTCTATCTTGGAGACCGCCTTTGCGTCCCCAATGATGAGGAACTAAGAAAGAATATTTTAGAAGAAGCCCACAGTACCCCGTACTCTATGCATCCTGGTTCTACCAAGATGTACCAAGATTTAAAGAAGAGGTTCTGGTGGTCTGGACTCAAGCGAGACGTGGCCAGATATATCAGTACCTGCTTGACCTGCCAGAGAGTCAAAGCGGAACACCAGAGATCAGGAGGAGTTCTACAGCTACTTCCCATTCCAGAGTGGAAGTGGGAAGAGATATCCATGGATTTTATCACAGGTCTTCCAAGAACCACCCATGGACACGATGCAATATGGGTGATAGTGGACAGATTGACCAAGTCTGCCCACTTCCTAGCCATCAAGTTATCGCATTCGGTAGAGCAGTTAGCACAGCTGTACGTGAAAGAAGTAATCAGGCTTCACGGAGTTCCGAAGTCGATCGTTTCTGACAGAGATGGGCGGTTCATCTCCCATTTTTAGAGGTGTGTTCACGACGCCCTAGGCACCAGACTTCAGTTCAGCACAGCTTTCCATCCCCAGACAGATGGACAAACAGAGAGAGTAAATCAGATTTTAGAAGACATGCTCAGGGCTTGTGCGTTGGACTTTAAAGGTAGTTGGTGCAAATTTCTGTGCTTAGCTGAGTTTGCCTACAACAATAGCTATCAGGCCACCATCAGGATGGCACCTTATGAGGCATTATATGGCAGGAAATGTAGATCACCCATATGTTGGCAAGAAGCTGGTGAGAAGAAAGTGATGGAGTCAGGACTAGGCAGCCAGACTGAGCTTATAGATGAGACCACTCAGGCTATCCAGACGATCCGCCAGAGGATTGAGACTGCCCAGAGTAGACAGAAAAGTTATGCTGACACACGCCGTAGGCCACTTGAATTCCAAAGTTAGAGATTCAGTATTTCTCAAGGTCGCTCCTATGAAGGGAGTGATGAGATTTGGCAAGAAGGGCAAGCTAAGTCCTCGCTACATAGGACCCTACAAGATCATAAAGAGGGTTGGTAAGGTAGCATATGAGTTGGACTTACCAGAGGATATGTCAGCTATCCACAGTACATTTCATGTCTCCATGCTAAAGAAGTGTATTCACGACCCTAGCCAAGTGATTCAGCCTCAGTCAGTACAGATCCAAGAGGATCTTAGCTATGAGAGCAGACCGACACAGATAGTGGACAAAGCAGTTAAAAGATTAAGAAACAAAGAAGTGCCACTAGTGAAGGTCATCTGGCAGAATCAAAAGCATGAAGAGGCTACTTGGGAACGTGAGGACAGCATGAGAGAGAGATATCCAGAATTATTCTAAGTTCGAGGACGAACTTTTTATAAGGTATGGGGGATTGTAACGCCCCAAAATTTCCATTTTTAGTTCTTAAAGTCCTTAGAATTATTTAGAAATGGTTTAGAAATGTTCTAGATAGTTTTAGGAATTTTTAGAGTATTTTTATGGAATTTTCCGAGTCCGTTTGGTATTTTTGGAAAAAGAAAAAGAAAAAAAAGGAAAAATGGAAAAAAAACAAAAAACCACTTAAGGGCAGCCGGTGGTTCGAACCCGCGACCAGCGCAAGACAAGGCAAGCACGCAAACCAGCTGGGCTAGGGTATCAAGCACAACAAGGGATGGAGAGAAGGATATTTAAGGGGCAGTTAGGTCGATCCGCCCCATAGGTATAAATAGGTTATTAAAGAGAGAAGTTTTATTTTCTCTCAAACCCTCTCCCTCTCCAAGGTTGCGCCGACCCCTCTCCCTCTCCTCTCTTGGGCGACGCCGACCAACATCAAGGCCAAGAGGGCCGGCCAAGACTCTTCTCCAAGAGATAATTCTATATTCGGGATCCCCGCGGCAAGAGGAACGCGTAGACGTGAAGAATTCTCCGAGATCTCAAGTTTCTTCGAGCCTATACGTTAATCTTGGTTGTAAGTCTAAGATATCAATGTAAGTACTGCTCACCTGCAGTAAGAGGCGGTTTTTCCGCGAGAATTTCCTTTAAAAGTTTTTAAAGAGATAGTTTCTTTAGTTTATGATTTTTGGCATGTGATATTAGTTCATTATATGTTTGTATAGTTGATTAAGCACCCTATATGAGATTAGGGCTAAGAAAAGTTATGAGAAAAGAAAAGAGAAGATAAAGATAAGAAAAGAAAAGGCCAAGGCCTTAAGAAATCCCAAAAGTCAAGACTTAGGGATTTAGCACGCAAGGTGCTCCAGAATCTGCCAAGGCATTTACAGATAGGAAGAAAAGAAAGAAAAGCTATTTTATTTTATAAGGCCAGTACCCGGCGTCCAAGGGCGTCGTTAAAGAAATCCAGGTGTCCAATTCCAAGGTCTTGGCCCTGGTAGACCAAGGTCTGCTCTATTAGGATTGGTGGCTCGCTACCCCAACCTTTTAGGGAACGCGCATATGAGATGGTACTTACGTCTTCAGTGGATCCAAGTGATTATTATTTTCAAGTATATGCTTTAGCAAAGTTTCGAAAATTTAAAGAGTTTTCAAAAAGTTAAAGAATAGCTAAAGTTTCAAGTTGAGCCAAGAAAAGTAAATGAGATTTATTATTGCTTGAGTATGCATGTTTTGAGCTATACATGTCCTTAGTTTTTCTTTCAAGCATATTAGTATCTCATATGATGTTCAGTTGATCTAGAAGCATGTTTGCATATTTCGAGTTTTTGTGAGCTAGATATACTTACTAAGCTTTTTTGCTTATTAGTTGCATTTCCTCTTATTGCAGATAAAGGTAAAAGCAAGCAATTCTGAAGGAAGACGATGAGGCGGTGCTGAGTAGAGTGTGTGTGGTGGCTGATTATGGAGAGATCTTTGGCGCAAGACAATTTAGCTATTAATTCACAATGTTATAGATCATTTGAATTTCAAGTTCTTGCTTTATAAAGTTTAGCGAACATTTGAGTTTTGGGACAGTTTTACATGCTCAATTTCTTAGAGTAAAGATTTCATGTCATTTCATTTAGCTTATATATTCTTATGCTTGCATTGGATGAGTGGAAATGTGAGTAGATGGAGATATTGATACTTTGTTAGGAAAATAGACACATGTGCCAAGATAGTATCAAATTCTCTTTGAATTAAGTTTTATTGCTTATAAATGTTTAGAAAAGTTGCATTCACATTTCATAATGCTTTAGCAAGGTCATAGAACATGTATTTGGTGTTATGAATGTATAGAAGTCAAGATTGGTACAAACTTTAGTGTTAAAGTTCATATATCTTGAATAGTTTATTTTCTTCCACAAAGTCCAAATTTCAAGTTTATGGATTCGTTTTGATTGGCTAAACTCATTAGAAAACTGTCATAGAGTGTAGAAATGGTGTCATGATTCCATATGGCTCGAAATTATAGGTTTGGAGGAGCTGTGAAGTAACTGGCCGAAACCTGAGTTTCGAATTACAGGCCTATCAGTCGACTGATACAGTATCAGTCGATGATACCTGCAGTTTGAATTGGGCGAGGCAAGCTTCAAGTGTACCAATTGCGAGCTTTTGAGACAGTAAGTGTGATATGTTAATATGCATGATTGCTCAAGTTAGAATATGATTGTTAGATGAATTTAAAGTTTAAAAAAAAAAAGATTTCCGCATTTTTAGTCATGTATCTAAAGTCGAGAAGTAGAAAAGTACGTTTTAAAAAAAAAAAAGCGGATGCCTCGGGCGAGGCTTCCTGCGCCGGCGGATGCCTCGCGCGAGGCTTCTTGCGCCGGCAGAGGCCTCGCGCGTGGCTTCCTACGTCGGCGGACGCACGCCGTGACGTCGGCGGACGCACGCCGTGACGCCGGCGGACGCCACTCACCGCTGTCGCCGCGTGACGCTCGAGTCGCAAAACTCTTGCCCTCCTCGAGCTGGTTTTGGCACACCAGCGGAACGGTAAATTCCGATGGTGCCGCCCAAAACCAATCGGCACCCAAAACCTTGGTTTAAAGTTAGGGTATTTCGTCAATCCTTTGTTTTCATGCTAGATAAGGTTTTTTCTATTATGTAATCGTCGAAACACTTGTAAAGAAAACCTAGGAAAAAGCTTGGGTTTTTTCAAGTTTTTCGTGTTTTCGTGAAGAACACGAAGATAGCGGTGAACCACCGCCATCTTCGAGAAGAACCACCGCGTCGATCTAATTTTAGGTTAAATCGCGATGGTGTAATCGATTGCCTTGGTCGGGCAATCAATTACCAAGTCTAAGTTTATGAACAGAGAATCGTTGGGAAACGATTGACCAAATTGATTCAGTTGACACATTCACTAATCAATTAGGACGACAGCATCAAATAATGGATCAATTTTTGATGGATTACAGTTTAGACTGCAACCGCCAGTCGATTGTTGATTTACACCAATCGATTGAAGGCATTGAAGTCAAACACAAAATCGATTGGAATCGATCAGGTCAATCGATTAAAGCTAACCAATCGATTAGCAATTCTGTCAATCGATTAACACCTTTAAAATCGCGACAACTCGAGTGGAATCGATGAGCCTAATCGATTGTTACCATCAATTGATTAGGAGTTTCATCCAATCGATTAACAGAAAGAAATTGTGATTAAAAAACGATTATAATCATCAGCCTATGATTCAATCGATTATAACCTTAAAAATTACAACGGGAGAGGTTTAATCAATTGAGGTGGATAATCGATTGGTGATTTACGTCAATCGATTATCAATGTTGAAATCGAATACAAAAGGCTTTCAGATTGATCAGCATATGGATTGGAGATTACCAATCGATTAGTTCGCATTGTCATTCAATTATTGGCCCTGAAGTCGCATACAGTAGGTTTTCAAATCGATTGTGTAATCGATTAGGTAATACGATTACGATAAGGCATCAATCAAT